>NDGN011497350.1:822-17116 GCA_002564285.1 Tympanoctomys barrerae
AAAAAAAAAAAAAAAAAAAAAAAAAATCCATCTCAACTTAAAAAAAAAAAAAAAAATCATTTGGAAGCCAATCACAGAAGCATCATTCATTGCCCTATTAGATAGATGGCCCCAATTTTGCAACTCTTGAGATAAGGAAATAATTTGCAGTACTCAAAAATAATTTATGTATAAAGACAACTATTTGGAGTAAAAACCAAACCTATCTACTAATCTAGCAGTAACAGCAGGCCAGGAAGTGTCCATATAACAGGTCATTAACTAGGTTGACAAATATAGCCACAGGGCACTAGTGCTAGTACCAAACCCCAGTGGCTCACACCCCATTCACAAATAGTGGTTTCTGTACAGAGCCGTGTACATCCTGTTGAGGACTCCACTTGCAGACTACTCA
This sequence comes from Tympanoctomys barrerae, assembly GCA_002564285.1. Lineage (NCBI taxonomy): Eukaryota > Metazoa > Chordata > Mammalia > Rodentia > Octodontidae > Tympanoctomys > Tympanoctomys barrerae. Next base: position 1,217 of record NDGN011497350.1, read on the forward strand.
GCGTGCCCATGCGGTGAACACTAGGGAATCAGCTGCTATACCACTTAGGGGAAACGACAAGGAAAAGGTTTACACGTTCAGGACAGATGCAAATCTTTCTAAACATTTTCAACCCAAGTTTGGATGACTCCACAGGAGAAGAATGCACAACTTAATAAGACTGACACTACTTGTGTCAGTACAAAGGCCGGTGAATATAACGGAGCTTAAATATGAGTATCTCCAGTCATGGGACCAAGACTCAGTGACAGTTTTCTTCACTTTACATTCTTTCTCTCAAGAAACATAAACTTTTCTGAAAGCAAGACTGTTTTTCAACATACTGCCTCATCCAGAACCAGGAATCGAACTTGAGACAGGTTCAGCTTTCCAGTTGACACCAAGTCATCCAGCCTTCCAGGAGTTCCTACGACAATATCCACCTGAGAAACAACAAAAGCACCCAATAGAGACTTCAGTGCTATCCCAGCAACCACTAGTTGTCTAATGAGAACAACATGCCTCCCAAGGCAGTTATAGGTACTGTTAAATGTACTAAAAAAGATTGGAAATAATGCTATAAATTAAACCTGTGTTCGGTTTAAATCAATAGGAAGATTTTAGCAACATTTGGACAACTTTAACTGTTATTCATAGTCTAATAAAATTTTTACCAAACAAAAAATCAGATGAATTTATAGGAATTTTGAAGTCAAGACTCAAATGTGAATTCCACCACTCTGAAGCTATGTGGCCCTGAGTTACCTCCTATCAGCTAGGATGTTTTTTCAGTTGTCTGCTTTGTAAAATGGCATGATAATTCAGTGAAGACATACAAGGTGCTCATGCCTAGTGTGCCAAGTAAAAAAGTTATCATATATGTGATTACTCTTGGAGGAACACAAACTATATTGCCAAGAGATAACCCATAATGTTCCTTCTTAGGAACTAAAAGTACAACTTACCCCATTCTCTAAAACAGAGAGCTGGTCCCGCGCAGCAACACCACCAATTATTAGAAGCTCCCTGAAATAAACACCAGGTGATAATTACAACACTGAAGGCTGTGTTCTGCTTTGGACCTAAACTGCCTGTGTGTGAAGGTGACCAGGTCACCGGTGTGCTCAGCAGTGGATCCATCAGGGATGAGCTCAGAGCTGATGCGCTGGCTGAGGTGGGCATGGCCGGAGGAGGGCATGACATGGAAGGGTGCATTCTTGTCCTGGCTCCTCCCTGGCTGCCATCATGTGAGCAGCTTTCCTCTGCCACGCCTTTCTGCCATCATGTTCTCCCTGCAGCAGAGCAGCTGACTGGACTGAGTCATGAGCCACATACTGATGGAGACCACTGGGAAGTGGCTCTGAGCAGAACTTAATATTAACCATTCGGCTTTTCATGTTTTCGTGTGAGTTTGCCCAAGGCGTAAGCCCTTGTCAGGGAGATAAGTGAACTCTGAGTCCCTGGTGCTTGCTGAGGCCTATGGTGGGCTGTGAAGCTGTGACACCTCAAAGGACAGATAAGGCCACAGCTGAGGACCTTTGGCTCCAACCCCAATTAACTGAAAGAAGACTGCAACTGCAGGCTCTACACTCCTACAATAAATGCCAACCTAAAGATATGGTAGTTCTCCTGACTGATGTCATTTACTGCTTAGAAAAGTACTTCCTAAGGTCCTGCTAGATTCCTGCATTTTCTTCAGGACCCCCTTTTGTTTGAAAAACTAAATAAATATAGCCGTCCAGAGAAGTTCTTTGTCTCATTTATTTAAGCCTTCACCATCTACTCATTTGGGAGGTTGTGGGCCTGATTACCCCACAAGAACAAAGGGATATTATTAATCCAATAATACACATCCCTCCTCCTTTAAGTCACAGGTAGCTGAGTGGTGTGTCCCAGTGATGTGGGAGTGACCGAGATGGCCTGCTTTACACTGCTGGGTCATTACCCATTGCTTTTAGGTGGAAATTAAGGTTGAGTAAGTCACTGAGAAAGAATCCAAATTAAGCCAGCATCAAGATGGCTAGTAACAAAAGCCCCCATTCCCGGAAGCCTAGGTGGAGAGAAAGTGTGTGCAGCACGTAACAGAGAGAGCAGGCCTCCTCTGCAGCCTCCACGCCCTCCAGTCCTGGGGTCCACCCGCCTCTCAGACACACATACTTGCACATGCATCACCTATCTCTGTAAGAACAAATGAAAGTGCATTTAGAAGGCCATCCACAAGGACCACACCTGGGACTTGACGGAGGACATGAAGGAAGATTCACTTTTCTCGGAAAACACTTCAATGTTGTTTGAGTCTTACTTCAGCAGATAAACATGCACTTGGGGAAGACCAGCTCTACTCTTCCACACCATGCACAGAAAATACCTGCCAAGGATCTGAGACCAAAAGCTAGGACCTGAAACTCACAGGAAACCCTGGAGAAGACTCAAGACATTGGTTAAGGCAAGACCTTCCTGAGAACACCAAAAACACAGCAACAGAAGGAAACATATGAACCACACTTTTGGGAAATCAAGAAGGCAAAAGGACAAGATCAAGAATGGGAGAAAACTGGGCCGGCCAAATAGCTCAGAGGATTAAAGTGCCTGCAAGCAGGCATAGAGTCCAGAGGTTCGATCCCCGGGCCTGCCATGTCGGCCCTGCCCCCGGGGTGCGCTGAGATGGCGATTGAGACTGGGCATGATGGCTGTAATCCCAGCCGTTGGGAGGATGTAAAACAGGCAGATCACTGCGAGTCCAATCTAGTAGTGAGACCCTGAACATCCTGTAGACCCTACCTTAAAAAAAAAGAATGGGAGAAAATGTCCCAAAATGGAAAAAACACAATGAGAAGGCCTAACATTTAAAAACCTGATTTTTATTCCAATGCTGTGTGACTAAGACTTCATGGAAGCGATGTAGGGAAAATTTAAAAAGCACAATTTGATTTTGTTAAAATTTTTAACAGGGGCTGAGATAGCTTGGTAGTCTAAGCGCCTACCTGGCAAGTGCAAGGACCCAAGTTTGATCCCCAGTACTACATGCTGTGTTGGCCCCAGAACCCCAGGTGGGCAGAGCATGCCAGCCATCAAAACCAGATCTCATGGCACATGCCTGGAACCCCAGCACTGGGGAGGCTGAGACAGGAGGATCACTACGATTCGGAGCTATGAAGTGACACTCTGTACCAAAGAAAGAGAGAGATGGGGCTGGGGAGATGGCTTAGTGGAATAAGTGCTTCCTTGGCAAGCGCAAGGGCCTGAGTTCAATCCCCTATTCTGAAAAAAAAAAAGAGAGAGAGAGAGACAGAGAGAGAGACAGAGACAGAGAGACAGAGACAGAGACAGACACAGAGACAGAGAGAGAAAAGAATTTTAAAGTATTTATCAAAAATGCTTTGTTTTTTTGTTGTTATTTGCTTTTTTGAGAAAGTCTTGCTATGTAGTTCAGGCTGGCTTTGTGCTATGTAGCTTAAGCTGGCCTCGAACTCAAAATGATCCTTTTGCCTCAACCTCCCAAATGCTGGGATTACAGTGTGCACTACCTTACCTGGCACATAGAAACACCATTCCTATCTATAGCAGTTAAGTAGATCTATGCACTTATGTGTGCATTGCACGACTGAACAGCCACCTCACTTTGCAAAACATCTGAGCACAAAGGAAGATTTACCTTAATTTAGGATTATCAATGTATTTCTTAAACTGCTTGACATTATTCAAAGTTTGTTCGGCAAGCTCACGGGAGGGTTCGACGATGAGAGCCTTTGGAGCATTGGGGAGAAACTTGGTTTGTGTCACCTGTGCGTTACCTAGAGGAATGAAAAAGAGCAGAACACATTCAATCACACCTAAAAATACAGGCATCTGTCAAATGTGGAGACAAAAGTTCTAATATTAAAATGCTAATACTAATTGTCAAAAAGTAAGGAGGTAGTCAAAGAAAATAAAGTTAAAATTCCTAAAAGATTATATTTCTTTACTTTTAAATCTACTTGGAATAATGCAAGTGATTGCAGATCTGTAAAAGGTGACTGGCATGTCTGCATTTTGTTTCCTGATCAACTAGCTAGGAAACACACTTTAAATAACTACACAGACAATAGGATGAGTTGGACTGCTGGCTCCTGCATCGAATGGCCTGGGTCTTAGCCCAGTTCTGTTCTGCCACTCACTGCTCTGACCTCAGGCTGATCACCTTGAGCCCTGGTCCTGGCGCTTTCTGTCCATACTATGGGAAGAGAACTGCTGTCTGAGCTGTCACATCCCATATGACCACGTAATTGAGATGCCCCCAAATACCTTCCCTGAAACTGAAAGCTAATAAAGTAGGCTCTGAGCCAATGTCACTGCTGTTGATGTCATTGCTGTTACACAGAGCAGTGAGACTGTGTAGCTAGGAGGAAGCCACAATTCCCCAAAGAAGCCCTGCTCCTGGGGTCTCCCCAGCGCTGTTCCAGAGCCCCGCCCCCTCCTTGCGACACCTGTGTGCTGTGACTTGACAGTGTAACTCTCCGGGGCCTTGCAAAGAGCAACAAACCCATCTTTGGGTGGAAACTTAAAGTCTTCTTCACCGAAGTTAAATTTCAGCTCAGCATTCTAGCAATGAACAAAGAAGAAAATGAAAATTCTTGATCTTGTAGCAAAATGCCCAATCCAACAAAATGACCTAACAGCTCAGGGCACTGAGATTTGGAATTACCTTCAAAACACAGGCAGGAAAGAGGGCCTGGTTTTTCATGTGTGGAGGGATCTCAAAGGCCAGACCAAGGTCTTTGCCTAGAGAAAAGAAAAGAGACAGTCAGGAGGGAACCACACAGGTGCACATCCAGCGGGTCACCTGCCCACCGGACTCAGCAGGCCCTCTGGAAGCTGAACAAAGTGTGCTGCCTGAAGCCCACTGCTCACTTCTCTACTTTCCCAGACACGACACGGTCCCAGTCCCCTCTACATGTAATAGTCTCTGCCTCGTGGCCATGAGCCCTTCTGCACTCTCAAACATCCTCCCACAGCAGAACACACGCAAACTCCCTGCCGCCAGCCTCCACTTTCCCACTGTTCTCCCTTTCGTTTCCGTAGAATAACCTGAGCCCTATTTCCATGTTCACTACAGGCACCTTTCACCCCATCTCTGCTGAGTGGACTCCCAGTTGGCTCCTCGCCCGCTCTTTGTCACAGATCCTCTGCCCTTGCTCCACAAGGCATTTGTGCTCATCCTCATTTTCCCAGACCAGAGCTTGGACAGCATGGATGCCACCTAGGCACAGAGCCTCCGAGCAAATGCTCCAGCATCTCCTGGTTCTCTCCTGTTTCCCTGATGAATTCTTCCAGCCGCAGCAGCCCCAGTTGCCTCTTATCTGTCTTTTCCCTGCCACCATTCCTTGGTGTCTCAGCCATGCCCCTCCCCAATCCACCTACACCACAGACTGGGCAGCACAGCCAAATTACAGAGGATACCACACCTCTGCCCTAACCCCGCTCAAAACCAAGTGCAAGGTCTGTGCCACTGAGTCATCAAGCTAGCACCATGACCTGCTCCAAGCTCTGTATGCTCGGGACACAGGGGCCCCTGCACTGTTACTCAGGCACCTGGGCACCTCTTTCAGCCCCCACTGTGCCTGCCATCCTGCTTCAGTGCTGCCTCAGCAGATTTCTCCAGTTCCTGCAAAAAGTACAGTCTGCCAACTGCTACTGCTGTCTGCCCCTTTCCCCTGCTTTTTACATGCTCCTTTAGACACTCATACGCAGCTACGATGTTGTTTCTAGGCCTGCCCCCGCACTAAAATGTGAGCCCTACACTTCACGCATACACTTCCTGCTATCGGCAGCATTCACTAGGCATCTGGCACAGAGCAAATGCTCTATAAATATCTGTTAAAACCAAAGATAGGATGAGCGAGACAGAGGACTGAAGAGGAGGATGAGGGATGAGCAAGTCACAAATGGCAAGGACATCTTTGTTCTAAGAAGACCCACAGAAAGCTTACCATTTTTGGAGAACTTCACATGTCCTTTCTCAATATCCAGGTAACAGCCAATGGTATCATGCATAGTGAATTCCTAGGAACATGGAAAGAAAACAAAGTCTTCCATGAAGTTAGGAGCTCTATCCAAACTACATACCAGTGTTTCAAAAGAACTTCTGCAGGTGGTAACCTAGATGTCAAAGTGCCTGTCAGGGCAGTCAACACACAAGAGCAGACGCATGAGACTCCTTAGTCGGCGTGCTCAGGGTCAGCACCATGGCTTCAGACTCAGCACAGCCATCGTGATCAAAATTAAGCAACAAGAAGAGCGTTTGTATGAGCCAAAGCCAAATCCAGAACAGAGTAGAAAAACAATGCAACATATTATGGAGGGGCTAATAAATGGCACAAAAGAAAAATTGTAACTACAATATATTTATTTATCTGGTTTTATACATTTCTTCATTGAAATCCAAATCTCAACTTTTCTGTGGAAAATATGCAGAAAATTCACTTGCCTGTGAAAATCATTTCTACATCATCAGTGATCAAGTATGCAAGAAAGAACTACTAGTTCTACGCTTACGACAGGAACACTAGGACTTACCTCTCCATAATTGTCAAATTGTTTATTGTGGGATTTCTTTCCTGTTCCTCCAAAGCCAAATCCAAACTTGTCAGTACCTGCATGTAAAAAGCAGTTATTTGGTAAGACTGAATGTGAAATTAAAAGCCCAGAGAAAAAAGTTCATTTTACAGCTCCTTGTGCATAACAAGTGATTTTCACCTATGAAGCAACACAATATTCAGATGTGATACTGCATCCCTCCCTGCTTTCACCACTAAGAAATTCAGACATGAACGCACAATAAAGCACCCCTGCAATATTGTGTGGTGCACACTTACATACACTAACTTTACTTGGTGCTAGGATTTAGATCTAGTGTCCCCCGAAAGCCTCCAGTGTTTGGAGCTGGGGCTTTCTGAAGATTATGGCTCGTCAGTGGGTTCTTCCACGGAAGAGTCCAGGCTGACCGCTGTGAGAGGCTTGGCTGGAGGAGGTACATCACAGGGGCCTGTGGGGTGACACTTCTGCTCTGGCTTTCTGGCTGCCACACAGTGAGCAGCTTTCCTCCTCCATGACCTTCTGCCATGTTTTTGCCTTGGAGTTGGCTAACTATGGGCTAAATCCCCAAACAATAAACCAAATTAAACCTCTGAAGCTGTGGGTGTCAGGTATTGTACCCCAGCAACAGGAAAGCTAATACACCTGACTCCACTTGTATTTTTAACCTTACCCCCCAATTTCATATAATTATATGTAATTTTTGGTGAGTTTCTTCAACTCTTTCCCAGAACAGAATGAGGTACAGATAAATATTACTTTTATGTCTATAAACTGCAAACCTTTATCAATTCTATTATTTTGTTTCCCCAAATAAAATGCTAACAATCCATAAACATAAACCAAACAATTCAGTGACTTTAGAAACACTCACCAAGGTCCAAGGAGGCCTGCATGGTAGACCACCCAACTCTGCAGAGCCCTTGGTCATGACAGGATACTTCATAGTAGTGTTTTCCTAGAGGTAAGAGACATCTCGATTCATGCAAGTCACACGTACACAAGATCCCTTCCCCATACAATGACTTCCCCACTGCTTCTGAATGAAACCTTACATGGACCACACGGATACCTTTTGGGTTCTAGATCTAAAGCTATTTAAGGAAGGGACATGCACTGCTACAGGGTCGCAAGTCTACACCAGTACAGATGCAGTCCCAGTACCTTTCATCAGTCCTTTGGTAGCTCGGCATCCATGCCACTCCTTTACTTCTCTGCTTTGACAACAAACTCCATCTGACCCGATTGCTGGATTTGAGAAAGAGAACAGAAAATATGTCAGTGTGGACCCCATAAACCATGCATCCGAAATAAGCGTCTGTCTCAGTGGGAAAGCACTTGCTCAGCATGCACAGGGCCCTGGGTTCAACCCAGTTCCAAAGATCAATCAACAGGAACAGTATCAGTCTCACAAATAAGAGAATGTGTTCAACATTCCAAAGTCTGAGACTGGCTGACTCAGAGTGACAACAGTATGTTCCCAAGGGTTAATCGCCCTTATCATCCCCTAGAAGTCTTTGACTCCTTAAGGGCTAATTTCTGTACTGTCATCTGTTAGAGGGTGAAGTTTGATAGCAACAACTCTCAGAAGAAACCAACAGCACCCCATTCTGACTGGCACTAATGGAAGCTTCATCACTGACACAATGTGTTGCACCAATTCTCCAGTAGCCTTTGAAAAATGGGAACTTGGGGGGAGGACACAGCACACATTCTACACTTAGGTTAGGGCTGGAAAGACCACTATACTAGCCATAACTAGAACTGCCTGGCTTGTTCTCTAATCCACAAATATGAATGGAAAGTAGAAAAGCGTTTATAAATAAGCAAATTTATTAGAGCTTTAGAAGCAAAGGTACTAGATTATACAACATGGCTAGTCACTCATATATTAAGTGCTTATTGATTCTCAGCAAATATTTTTGCTTTTTTCTGTCCTAGAAACAAACTGTAGTTTTCACCTGGCTCTTGCTTGCAATTCACATCAAGCACCTGATACAGAACTGACTAAAACTACCTCATCACACATCTTACTTTACTTTTCAAAGATTAAATTATGCTAAGCATAAATACCCATACTGGTGAGTTATATAATCTTTAAACTTACTAGTTTTCTAGCACAGACAAATCCTCAAAGTTTTGTATTTAAAATGCTTCACAGGGCTGGCGAGATAGCTCAGCGGATTAAAGTGCCTGGTTAGGCAGACACAAGGACTGGGGTTTGATCCTTGGTGTGCAGTGCCAGCCCCACCCCTGGGGCACGCTGAGACAGTGATTAAGACTGGACATGGTGGTGCATCCCTATAATCCCAGGGTTTGGGAGGCTGAAAAGAGGAGGATCACTAAAAGTCTGATCTGTGTAGTGAGACCCTGTATACTCTGTACTAAATACATTAAAAATAAAAAAATAGATAAATAAATAGATAACGGCCAACCAAACAGTTCAGATGATTAAAGTGCCTGCTTAGGCAGATGCAGCAGCCAAGGTTTGAACCCCAGCATGCCGTGCCAGCCCTACCCACAAGGTGCACTGAGACAGCGATTGAGACTGGGTGTGGTGGCATGCACCTGTGATCCCAACTTTTGGGAGGCTGAATACAGGCGGATCACTATGAGTCTGATTTACATAGTGGGACTCTGTACTAAAATACAAATAATAATAATAACAATAAAAGTAATAATAATGCTTTACATATAAACACAAAAGCAAAGCTTTATATAAATAAGATGTCACGAGCAGCAGTTGGGGATGTTGGCCTGCACTACATGATCCCTCATGACCGCCCTATGCTTCTCTGCACCTTCTCTTACTCAGCATCTAATGAGGGCTCCTCAGTTCTGCAGCTCTGCACTGATTCCTCGTGATGGTTCTCAGCACTCACAAGAGGCCCTGAGCTAGGCAGCGACTGTGAGCAGGAGCACCAACGTCCTCGCAGGTTTCTCAGCATGGGCAGTGGCACAGTAAACAGCTTTGTGTGAGCTTTAAATGGTGTGCTCTTAGCCCCACCAGTGAGGCTCTGTAGGACATGTGAATCAGACCACTGAGGCCAAGCTGCTTTTCAGACGGCATGATGCTCAAGTTGGTCACACTGTGACTGTGAGCAGTCAGATGGGCATAGAGCAACAGCTCACTCTAACTTGAGCTCCCACTTTTCTACTACCCTGAGTTTGCCTCTGCATATTTTGTGACCATGTGGATTTACTCTTCTATGAACGGTCTGTTAGTATCCGTTTCGATTTTAGGAATGTTCCCTTTCCTTCATGTACAATGGTACATGTGATTTTCTACATTTATTTTATATATAAATGCACACATACACTTATACATTTTAAACCTAACGTGCATGGAATTTATTTCTAATTATGAAAGGAGCTAACAGTCAGCTTTACATTATTTCAGATGGCTCATCCGTGTACAGCACCCTTTACTGAATGAATCATCTTCTCCCCACTGAAATGAACACTCTTTTTCCTGCATCATCAATTCCTAAGTGCTTATGCTGATTGCCATGCATCCCTCTAATCCTACACATGACTATACTGTTTAATGAATGACACAGTGATTGAACTCTACCATCTGGTAAATTAAATCATTTACTATATTTTTTCATCATTTTCTTAGTATTTACACATTTTTAAAAAAGTTTCTGAATTACAAATGAGCTGCGGAACCAACCTACTTACCAAAAGCAGAGCCTCTATCGTATGGGTTCATCTGCCACTTATTGAGCACTAAACAAATTAAAGTAAGAAAAGTTACCCAAAACATATGAAATTAAAAATGCTTACAGGATGGCTAAGATGATTATACTACTGATTCCATCTGTTTTTGAAAATAGCAGTTAACATTTAGAGTTTTCACCTTGACCAACTCTGTATGCAGGTATCTACCATCTAAAAACTACATCAAGGATAGCAATGTGTAATACAAAACACACGGTTGAATATCTCTCATCTTGGTCTTCTAAATATGCAGTTTCTAATGTCTTATCAATTATTATACTCTCTTTAACATAATTTTTTTTAAAAAAAGACAGGAAAAAAATTAGGATTTCTTGAAAGCAAACGTTAATATTCAATTATTTGTCCAATTCTGCATAACTATATCTGTTCATCTGAGCAAGTGATTTGATATTAAAAACAGAAAATATAACAACCATTGCTAGCTATTCCTGTTCTGAAAATCTGTAACATATGTACTATATGATTTCTGTCTTTTTTTTATTTGTTTTTGCTTCTGTTTCTACTCATTAAAATACAAAAAAAAAATTAAAATGCTTTATAAAAATGAAAGCCAATATTTAATATTTCATATAATACTTTAACCCCTGTAGATTCAATATGGTTTTACAGATTACTTACAATAGACATATAAAGTAATGCTACTTAAATTAAAAGCAAAACTATAGAATTGAGGCTAAAACATGTCAGGATCACAAGCTCTGGCCTACGTGACCGACACTTCCTCTGCGCTCCTTCAGTGTGCGCAGTGTAGATGGCAGTCACCTCCCTTCCCAGGCACTGACTTGACTAGTGTGAGGTCACCACGCAGGCTGACTTTAACCACAATGGAAAAAAACATCAGTATTTCAAAGCCTAATGAATGATCTCAATTCTTATAAAAGAAAAGTAACTCCATCTTCATTTAGTATTGTAATAACAGTCATATTTTCTTTCCCCAACTTCCTGGGACTGGCATTTTCCCTTTCTGAAGCATCTTGATGGCACAGATAATCAGGGAACTGAAACATGTTATGTGAACCCTAAATTCTTTTGAGCCCAACTTTCCATTCAAAGTAGAAACCCTCTCTAGCTCATCTCTAGTCCAGAAATACCCACCACCAGCAGATCAACAGAAGTAACTTTCCTGAGGTTCTCCCTCCTGCAGCTGGCTCAACTGAGCTGCGAGGAGGTGTGGACACTCAACAGAAGTCTTTATCTATATCACTTCTGACTGATTCTCACCCCACTGTCTAGCACAATTCTTTTCTTTCTAGACCTCTTCAGCAAGTCAACAGTTGTGCTACCTCCTTGCACTTCTTTTCCATCTTTAGGTACTTATTTTTCAGACAGCATGGTTTTACATGTCACCAATCTTTAAAAGCATCCCCTTTCATTACCAACTCTGTAACTTGTGGCAAACATTTATAAATCTGAAACTATCCTAGAATAGTACAAGTCTGAATAGCATTTCCATTGCCTCACAAATTTTTCACAAGTGAGTTCATGCTATGAACTATGACATATTATTTTGAAGCAATTGGCAACAAGTGTAGGGTCCACTCTAAGCTTGCTACCTTGTCACAGTCCTGTATCTTAAACAAAAGTAACTTCATAGTGGTTACATTGTGTTAAAATGTAGCAAAACCAGATTACCACAAGGGATAGAATTTAGAAATCACTTAACAGGCTGGGGAGATAGCTCAGTGGCATAAGTGCCTGCCTGGCAAATGCCAGGTCCTGAGTTTGATCCATGGTGCCACAAAAAATTACTTAACAAAAGCAGCATAGTTTACAAATGAAGAACTTGAAGTAAGACTGTTCATGGTAGACAATACTAACAGGACCAATCTTTTTGTAGACAGGATTGTAAATAAGAAACTTACTCTACAATTTACAATGTACCTTTAACTTTGTAGGCACCTCTTTTACCTTATGCAAGGGCAATCATCATTATGGGCTTTTACTCTATAAATTACTTTTAAAATTCTTAGTATTTTTGAAAAATAGTGTGCCATTTTATCTCCATTGGGTGCAAAGCGTCACAGCTGAGGGAAACACTAATATTAAGTATCATTTCTAAAATACCAATGTTTCCTCAAAGAGAGACTATCCATGTTTTAGGGGCCAGTAGTTCTCAACATTTAGCATCCCTGGGTCCAGCCAAATCCCATGCCAGCCCCCAGATACAGGTAAGGGAACAGTCTACCCAAACCCCACCTTTCCAAATGCCAGGAATGAGAACAATTGATATAGACAAAGGAAACAAAATTTAGAAAAATTACCTGAAGCACCAGTTTTAATTGTTGTTTTTCCTTTTTTGCCTTCCTGTTGGTCTTTCAGAGTTTCATAAACTATCTGGATAACTGGAATACTGAATGCCTATCAAAAAAGTTCTCTGTGTTAATATTTAGCTATCAAGAAGCTAATAATAATTATAGCCAGGAATGATGGCACACACCTATAATTCTAAGACTTGGAAAGCTGAGGCAGGATGACCAGCCTGAGTCGGAGACCAGGGCTACAGAGTAAGTTGAAGGCCAGCCTGATCTACATAGTGAAACCCTGTTTCAAAAAACCAAACATAAATAATAAAATAAAAATGAAAAAAATACTATCATCATCACCAGTATTACAAATGACAAGAGTCAGGCACATACACTGGAGAATCCCACATCCTCCAGATGGCTGCTCCAGTGTTTTTGCCCAAATCCAAACTACCACTAAGATCACAGTGAACTGACTGAGTGACATCAGTGCTGACAGCTGAACACAATGAGATATGCAGGATGAACCCAGACAGAGCTGCGTATGGTGGCAGGTGCCTGTCATCCCAGCACTTGGGAGGTGAGGCAGGAGAATCACTCTGAATTTGAGCCCATCCTGGACTACACAGTGAATTCAAGCCCAGCCAAGAATATATACCAAGATCATGTCTCAAAACAACAACAGAAAAGGATTAACCTAAAGAAGAAAAATCAACTAGTTTTCTCTAGGTTATGCCAACAGTACCTCAACTTGTTTGCAATCTCTTTTTTTCAAGACATGGTCATTAAAATTCTTAAGAAGGATAAGCCCTAGTGATACAGTCACTTTCCACCCTCTTTTATAGATCTGCAGTTTTCCAGCAACAAAGATATCACTGGCAAACCATCTACTTTCCACAGTTGTTTTACAATATTCTAAAGGAAAACCTACTGTTCAAAGACACTTTAAAATTGAAGTCACAGGGCTGGCCAAATAGCTCAGCAGATTAAAGCGCCTCCAAGTAGGGGCAGGAGGCGGGTGTTTGATCTCCAGGACTGTCTGTGCTGGCCCCAGCCCCAGGGCGCATTGAGACAGCAATTGAGACTGGGCATGATGGCCCGTGCCTGTCACCCCAGCTTTTGGGAGGCTGTAAACAGGCGGATCACTATGAGTCCGGTCTAGTAGTGAGACCCTGAACACTCTGTAGACGTTTCCCTAAAATACAGAAAAAAGTAAAATAAAATTCAGCTCTTACAGAATCCTACAACTTGAATGGATTACTTACCCCAGTTTTCCCACTTCCTGTTTCTGCAGCCTGAAGGGAGAGGTGGAGTTAGCATTACAGTGTGTTGATTAAAGTGATCACATTAACACAGCACGTAATAATCTGTAACACCTGATTAGATTCCTGCCAATCTTGCCACCTCGCTTGGTCCCCGGACACCTGCTCACTCCTTTCCTCTCCCTCACCTCTGTGCAAATGGAAGTCCTCATCTTCTCATCTGGATGCAGGAAGCTTCCCAACACCACCACCCGGCAGAGCTGCACAGAACCCTGCCTCCCAGTGAGCCCTCGCACCACTACAGCTGGCCCCAAACACGCCTGCCAACATTCCTGCTGCCTGCAGATGCCCATATTCTGTACTATGACACCCAAGGAAGAGCCCAAATTATCTGACCCAATCAGTATTACCATTTTACCAGTGGTCACCTTGACATGCATATTTCATGCTGCTACGTGCAGCAGTCCAGGGTCACCTGCAATGGTCTTCTGCTCATTCCTCTCCCATTGTCCCATGCTCTAAGCAGTCCCTGACACCCCTCAAACAAATGAAGAGCAGGCCCCACCCCACCCCACAGTGCTGGCATCACACAGGCAGGTCTCTATTCTGTACGTCCACTGCCTACTTGACTTATGCTTCTCAATGGCAAAGATCGTATCTTCTCCACCTCTGTACCCACAGCCTCTCCCTAGTATTCTAGGCACAGTACATATATAATGAACACTGGTAAATAACTAAAATCCATTTTGGGAAAAAAAAATTATTCTTAAGCACAGGGAGTTCTACAGCAGGCTATGAACACCAGCCCTGGGAGTAGCACAGCCCCAGCTCCCAGTGCCCTGACTGCCAACATACCATGAGCACGTCGCCCCCTCCTAGGATCAGCGGGATCGACTCTGCCTGGATATCAGTGGGGAGACTAGGAGAGTCACAACGGAAGGGTTTGGTTAGTTAGGAAAGAAAACCACTTAGGCTAACTCAAGTCACGTTAAACTGTAAATTTAAAAATTAATTGCATTTAGTAAATATAACCAATTTTTTTAAAGCTAGAAATGTATCAAAATTAAAAAGGACACATTCCATAATGTAAAGTCATCAGAAAAGCCAAATTTCACTTACTCAACTAGACCAAAAATATGACATACTGTTTAAATCATAAAGCATCTTCGGAAACGGGTATTGTTCTTTGTACTTACAGCCAATCCATCTCTTCCACAGCCTGTGCAATCTCAGGCATTACGCCCATTTCTGCAAAGAAAAAGTAATTTTTTACATCATACAGACTAAACTCACCAGAAGCTGCACTACTCTTAAAATGACTTTCACAAGCCAGATGTGGTGGTGTCAGTTATCCCAGCATTTGGGAGGCTGAGGCAGGAGGATCACAGCAAGTTTAAAGCTAGCCTGTACTACATAGCGAGAGCCTGTCTTGGGGTTGGGAGATGACTGAGGGGAGTAGGGGGCCTTATCTACAATGCACCTACTGCGAGCAACACTCAACGGGTTTAAACTTTACAGGTGGACTTCAATTCAAATTCTAGCTCTTACTAGCAAGGGACTTATGGCAGGGTTATAAAGATTTTTTTTTTTTTTTTTACACAAGACTATATCCTAGAGACATAGATTACTGTTAAAAATGTAATAATGCGTCTGGCATGTGGCTGTCACTTAATACATACTGCCCCTAGCATGTGTGCATCTGTTACACAACTAGTGAAAATCCACCTGAGTCAGGGTTCTAGATCAGCATATCAGTCCATTTGTGGTAATGCAGTGAATAACTGACCTGGCTCTTCCAAGAACCACAGAAATACACAGGATCTCAGAAAATATACAGTCCCCATTTCCTGGCTGCTGTAATCAGAACTGTAGTTAACCAAAAGAGAGAAGCCAGTAGTAAAAACTTGAACAACTGGAAATGTGATTTTTTTTTTAAACCAGACATACATTTAAATAAGTTGACCTGCAGGGCACATCTAAATGGACCAGTGGTTCCACAGCAGGTTTTATAATTTTCTTTGTCAAAATAAATGCCAAGGGGGCCGGGGAGATGGCTCAGTAGAATAAGCACTTCCCTGGTAAGCACAAGGGCCTGAGTT
>NDGN011497365.1:569-17445 GCA_002564285.1 Tympanoctomys barrerae
GTGTGTGTGTGTGTGTGTGTGAGAGAGAGAGAGAGAGAGAGAGAGAGAGAGAGAGAGAGCCTTATTGCTATTTTGACCACACCCTGGAAATCATGCAATGTTACTCTGTCACATTCTGTTGGTTGCAGTCGTTTCAAGTTTCTACCCAGCTTCAAGGGGGAGGCAACCCAGACTTCTCAATGAAAGAGTGTCAGTGGAGGAAGAAAACATGGGGAAGTTACATACACTTGACTATCTCCATCTCTGGAAAAATCTGCCATGTGGGTTAAGACCCCTGACCCAAAAAAATCTCTGCTTTCTGACTTAGTCTGCATGTGTGTCTTTCCTTGTTACCCCATGCAGCTGCCACAAGACACCTTGCCTCTGCCCACTCTGCCTATAGCCCTTGTCCCTTACAGCATGGCCTAAACACCAGGTCCACTGCCTTCCTTGGAAGCTTCGGGTACTCTTGCATTCTTAGCCAGTTCCCAGGGTCCTCAGCTTCTGGGCCTCTGCTCACAGGTCACCCCATCCCTGCCTCCCACCCCAGATGTTCTCTGAAAATGTCCCTGGGCTCCTCGGTGACTCTATACATGAGAGTCTTCCTCACCTGAGGCCTCCTGCCTCCATGTCCTCTGCCTTGTTCTGGATTGATATCTGCATTCACGTCCTTTACGGCCAAGCTCAAGTCTCTGCTCTGCCCAGAGCCCTTCCCAGGCATTCTGTCTCAGGAGAGCTCTCCTTTAGTGGGCATCACCCAGAGCGTGAATGTGGCCCGGCACTATGCTATGGAGGAGCACCGACTCGCGCTTCGTATTCATCTTGCGCTGACTCAACACGAGTAACATAGCTTGCTGTTGTTCTAGCACGTTGTTTCCCCCTAAGGTTTCTTATGAGTGAACACAAAGCCAAATTAATACGCAGACTCTTCCAGTGGACTTTTAAAATTCACCCAGGTTCATCAAATATGAACAATAAATAAAGAAAATGGGCACTAGCCTCATTCATCTGAAAATTTTTAGATTCTAATCAGAAGTAAATGTAAGATATATTTCATAAACAAGACAGTAAATTTCTACTTTCTTGGCAGTACCTTTGCCTATTCCAACACTATAATATACACGTGCAAAAAGTAAAATCTGAAGATGAAGGACAGGAATAAAGAGAAAACTGGGAATAAAGAAGTAGGACTGAATTTGTCTTAAATAAGGAAAATCTCATATTCTACACTGGATCCGTCTAACCCAGAATAACAACAAGAAATCTGAGGGAGGTTTCTCCCCTCCACGATCCCCCACCTCTGAAAATCCACCCATTTAGATCTGGTAGGTGAAGCCGTGTGGAGCATGTGCTAAAAGACAGTGCTCATGCATGTGTGGATGCTAAAAAATAAGCAGTCTGCTCAAATTCTCTTAGATACATTTCTGATAAAGTTACCAATGAAGTGTTTTGTGGAAGACAGAAAAAGAGCTCTTCTCCCTCCACACTTGCATGTACACACACACACACACACACACACACACACACACACCATTTTAGTCCGGTTTGCCATTTCTGTGACTGGTATGTAATGGTTCCTCCGTAGATCGCTCACAGTTCATTAAGGGGTTGCTCGATTTATTAGGAGCCAATCATGCATTTATATGTTCTTTTATCTGAAGTGCACTCTTAAATGTTAGGCCATACACTAATCAAGTTGAACATGATAATGAGCGTGCGTTCACGTTGTTAAGGTAAATGACCCAATGCACTTAGAGTGAAGGCATATTTGAACTACAATTTGCACTTTTCATTGCAATATTGAGCAATCCCAGCAAGGGTCAGGAATCTGTTGGCAACTGCCTTGGAGGATTCGATCAGCATCATGCTTAGAGCCAGACGTTCCTTACTGCACTATTACTTTGACTTCCACTACTCTGTGAAAATACAGCAGGAATGGGAGGCAACATTTGAGATAAACTGAGGAGAATTTTGTAGGCTAACAAACGGTCATGTTTTAATAATTTCTAAGTAGTGGGGAAAGCAGCAGATGTGTGAATGGTCCCAAATAGCTGAGAGAAAATAATGTATGTTTATATTTGGAACACGTTTTGAGGCATATTTTGAGAAGAATTTGCTCTTAAAACAATAATGAGTCCACATGACCAAAAAGTACTCAAAAGAGGCAAAAGATTATTCCCCATATGTTGCCTCTGCTTGGTTCCACCCCTCATATGCTGTTGCATGCTGGGATTGAAGGTGTTGCAGCTCAGATTAGAACCAAGCTGCCAGGAAAAAGGGGAGGGGTACTTAGGATGTGATTTTTCTTCTGTCTTATGAACAATATGCTGAACAAATGTGTCAGAGAAGATAAAGACAGTCTGTGGATCTGAATTAATGCATCCTGGGGTCA
The DNA here is from genome assembly GCA_002564285.1 of Tympanoctomys barrerae. Taxonomy (NCBI): domain Eukaryota; kingdom Metazoa; phylum Chordata; class Mammalia; order Rodentia; family Octodontidae; genus Tympanoctomys; species Tympanoctomys barrerae. The sequence goes on from NDGN011497365.1 coordinate 2,941, forward strand.
AAGTCAAGAATGAATAGTTTTAGACAAGAATGAATACAGGTGTTCTCTGAGTTGACAAAAGTTACCCATTATATTAGTTCTTGACAGCTGGACATACAGAACTCTGAAAGAGTGGCTTGTGAAGAGTAGGCCCATGTGAGTCTTTCAGAGGAACAGATTCAGGCATTCTGAACCGTATAAAGGAAATGTAAAAGAAAGCAAATGGAGCCATACTGTTTGTCTGGCATCCGGTCTGTGTAAAGATCTAGGTTCCTGATACAGTCTTCTGATCCTTCTGCTATTCTCGAAGAGGACAGAATTGGAGACCTCCTCTATCTGACACCATTTCATTCATTTGCTTGTATAAGAGATGAGCAGCTGGATACCAGACTTACATGGCTAAGTAGAAGGCACGTTTCTCAACACTTTGGTTTGAGAATGAGTTGGTTTTGCTGCATAAATGCTTATTGAACCAGGCAAAGAAGACAAAGAGGAATAGATGGTGCAGTGTGTGTGTGTGTGTGTGTGTGTGTGTGTGGCAGAGAGAGGAGAGGGAGAAAGAATGGGACTCATTTTCACACTAGGGAGCTTCTGGAACTAGCCTCTTGCCTTGTCTTTGCCATGTCATATAATTACCATCACCAGGTAATACTTACTGAGCACCCCGGTGAGCTCAGCTCGGCTGACCATTTTGTACTTACTTAAAACATCCTAATCATCGCTTGGTAGATGCTCATGAGCTGATGAAGGGCTGACAGTGAATCCAGATGAAGAATGCTGAGCAGCTGTGGGCTGCTTGACAGATGGGACACTTCCAGCAGAGAGAGTGGGCTCCAGCCCCACTTCAGGGTCAGCTCCCTGAGCCCCGTGTTTGGGGAACTGGACCATGCTCTCTGAGCCCCTTCAACTTTCAGTTTTTATTAGCCTACTTTATGATTTTAATCTTCATTTTATGAATAAACCAAAAAATTCTATGATTAACTAAGGGCGATATTGTTAAGTATGACATTGTAAATGTAAGTTCATGTATTCTCTTCTTTATGCCTCATGGCAATTCACAAATGACACTTGGAATTTGTACTATGCTGATAAGACCATACTTTGCTAATAAGACAATGAGGTCCCCTGGCCACCGGTACAAGTGCTAGAGCTGGGGTCCCCAGAGCCTGTGGATGGACAGGACTGTTGAGCTGCACTGTCCCCCTTTCCCTTGCCCATCAGAAACATCATTTATAGTGTACTTTACAGAATAATACGTAGTTAAAACACCATTCCTGGAGGCTGGGGAGATGGCTCAGCAGCCTAAGCCTCTGCCTGGCAAGCACAAGGTTCTGAGTTCAGTCCCCAGTACCAAAAAAAAAAAAAAAAAAAAAAAGAAAAAGAAAGAAAAGAAACACCCTTCCTTGGAGTTCTACTTTACCTTAGGACTTTAGAACTAATTTTAACATTTTATTTCCTAGGACCTCCTTGTCAGTTTCACTAGTTGTTAGTTCTAACACAAAAATGTCATTTGTACAGTTCCCTTGATTTCTGAAAATTATCCAGGTCACTAAATATGTCAGGGATAATACTGCAGAGCCTATTCTTCCAAAAGCAGAAAATCATATATTGGAATTGCCAGTGGTGAAAAATCTGATCCAGACCACCTTTAGCTGGCAGGTCATTGTCACATTGAGAGGGTTTTCTTCTTTCCTAACTTTTAGCCACCACTTGGGCTTGTTGTCCACCGCTGCATGTTGTACTGAAGTTGCTTAGAAAAGAAGCAACTTTATTTATTTAATATTTTTGAGGCTGTAATAAACAAATCCATCTGCCTTGAAAATTTCTGATCACTTGGTTTACATGCAACTCCATTATTTTGATCCTCATGTTTTAGGAATCTTTGAAAAAAAAGAAACCCACAAACCCCACCTTTGTTCTAGTATAAGAGATGTTCTGTATACTTTCCCCAAACTGTGTCTCCAGCGCCTATTCACAAAAACACTAGTTTATCTTCATCTCCCTGGTTCCGTTGTTTGATACCATTCTATGCCCACTCCTAAATGCAGAAATAAGCACATATATTTTTTACCAAAACAAAGCCAGACTATTGCTAACAGCTTTTCTTTCTTTCTTTCTTTTTTTATTATGTTTTTGGTACAGGGTCTACAAGGTCTCACTATGTAGATTGGACTTGTAGCGATTCTCCTGTTTTCAGCCTCCCAATAGCTGGGATTACAGATGCGCGCCACCAGGCCGGATCTCAATGGCTGTCTCAGCCCATCCCAGGGGCAGGGCCAGCTGGCATGCCAGGGATCAAACCCCATCCATTGAGCTCTGCCTAAGCAGGCGCTTTAGTCTGCTGAGCTATCTGGTCGGCCCCTATTTCTAACAGCTTTGTTGATGAACAGTTAACTTGTCATAAATCACAGTGTTAAGGTACACAGTTCAATGTTTTGACATGTGTGGGCACCTGTAAAGCCATCACCATGGAGACAGTGAGCGTGCCCATTGTCCCAAACTAATGGGGAAGGATTGACAATTGTGACCCTTCCTGCTGCCGCTCCTTGCCCAACAGTCCCTCTTCGAACAACTACAGATCTGCTTTCTGTTGCTGTAAAATCAGGAAATCAGTTTCCATTGTCCAGGACTTCGCAACATGCATTTTGAAGCAAGAGGGAGTGTTTGGAGGAGGCAAGGTGGCAATATGTCTTTTACTGTAATAAAATTTTAAAATTAAACATTCAGAAAAAAAGACACCACACATTAAGTACTCATCTTAATTGGGTCTTTCTCTCAGTATAGCTACCTTGAGATTTACACATGTTTTGCTATGCCTATAGTTTGTCTCTTTCCATTATGGACTAGAATTCCACTACATGTGTGCACCATAATTTGTATTCCTTTCTGGCTATTATAAATAAAGATTCCGTAAACACTCATGTGCCAGTTTTTTCATATACATAAGAATGCTTTCTCTTAGGCAAACATCAACGTGGTCTGACTAAATAATATGGCAGCTATAGATTTCATGTTTTAAGAAGCTGCCCAGCCAGGCATGGTAGTGCATTCCTGGGAGGTTGAGGCAGGAGGTTTCTAAGTTTGAATCCAGCCTGGACAATGTAGCAACTTAAAGAGATCCTGCCTGAAATTTTAAAAATTTAAAAAGGTTGGTGATATAGCTCAGTGAAAAGGCCCTGACTCAAACCACCAGTAAAGGGATTGTGCGGGGAGTGGAAGGGGAGAAGCATGAAAAGGAGCAGCCAACGTTTTCCCAAGTGGTTATACTACTTTCATTCCCACTCACAGTCTAGGAGATTTCCTGCACCCCTATATTCTTACCAACTCTTGAAATGGTCTGCTGAAAAGATTTAGCTATGTAAGTTTATGCATAAGAAAATCTCATTGTACTTTAACTCATATTTCCAAATGACTGATTGCATGTGCTCATTTGCCGTAGTCTGTTCTATCTTCGCTTTTAAAAATTGAGTTATGTATTAGTTTATTCCTGAGGTTTCAGAGCTCTTTTTACAATCTGGATGTGAGCTCTTGACCAGATGCATGCAGATATATTCTCCAATGCATGCAGATATATTCTCCAAGCCTGTGCTTCTGTCTTCTCAGGTTGGTGTCTTTTGTGAAGTAGTTTTCATTCTGATGAATGCAATTTATTAATTTTTAAAAATGCTACAGGATTACATGTAAGACGTCTTTGTCTACCCCAAGGCCATCAAGGTTTTGCTTCTGTTTCATTCCAGAAGCTTTATAGTTTAAATTTTTATTGATTTAATACAAGTAGATTTTTTTAAAAAAATGTATTTGATACAGGGTATCACTACGCAGCTCGGACTCAGTGATCTTCCTGTCTCAGCCTCCGTAGCAATAGGACTACAGGAATACACCACCACAGCCAGTCTAGTTGGCTGGCTCAATGTGCCGGGGTCGGGGCTGGCATGGCATGTGGTGCTGGGGATCAAACCCTTGTCCCTCAGCTTGCCTAAACAGGTGCTTAGTCTGCTGAGCTATGTTGCTGGCCTTTGACAAGTAGATGTTGATAAAGAAAATATTAAACCAAATTTTATAACAATATAATTAGAGAATAACAGTAGTTAGAAAAAAGATTATGTCTTACAATGGGGAAAAAAACCCAGGTAAGACCACTAAATTTTCTCTTTAGTGAACTAAGAGAAACTAGTATTATAATGGTAAATGAATGCAACCTGAGAAGATAATGTTAGGTGAAATAAGCCAGACACACAAGTTTCAATATTGCATGGTTTCTCTTATAGGAGAACTATGAGAAAAAAAATATATGATAGATAAATAGGAAATAGGGAGAAGTCCAAAGTTTTATCTGTATGTCTATGATCTGATTTGGTATAAGTTTTGTATGGTGCTAGATACACACTGACTTTGTCCTCTTTCTCCTCCCTTCTCTCCCTTCTTTCTATCCCTTCTCTTTTTTTTCTTCCTTTTTTCTTTTTCTTTCCTTTTGTTCTTTCCATTTATAGTGAATGGTTCAATCATTCTTTCAAAGCACTATCTTATCTCAGCTTTGTATCTTTGTCCAAAATCAGTTATGCATATATGTGTTGGCCTATTTGAAGTTTCCATTGTTGTACGGGTCAATCTGTTACGTTTTACCAATACTACACTGTCCTTACTTTTTCTCTGTAATGCGTTTTGAAATCAGGCAGTGAGAGTCCTCCAACTTTCTTTCGCAGACTTACTCTGGCTATTTGGTTCTTTCGCATTTACCATAGGTAAATTTTGTGATCTACTTGTCACTCTCAGTTTAAAGGGATGTTGGGATTTTGATTGGGGTTACTTTCAAATTTGAGGTGAACTGTCATCTTAACAATTCTGAGACTTCTCAGCTGAATTTGGTATTTGTTTCAAGTTATTTGTCTTGGCTAGGAATGCTGCCACCTGGTGGCTATAGTCCCACCATTCTGGGAGGCTGAGGCAGGAGGATCACGAGTTGGAGCCCAGCTTGGGAAACCTAGCAATTTAAAGACTTTGTCTCAAAATTTAAATTTTTAAAAAAGCACTGGGTATTTAGCTCAGTGTGAAGACCTGGGCTCAATCTTCATACCAGAAAAAAAGGGGGGCCTTTCAATTTTTTTTCAGTAGAGATTTGCAGTTTTTATTAGACAGGTCTTCTGAGGTTTTTGTCAAATGTATCTTCAGGCTATTAGAAATGGTGTGCATAAAAAGTTCAATGTCTAGTTGTTCCTTTTTGTATGTTAATCTTGTATCTTGCAATCATAAACTCACTCATCTTAAAAACTTTTAGATTTAATTATCTGTTTGGCAATCATGCAAATAGAAACAATTTTACTTGCATCTTTCTAATGTGAATATCTTTTTATTTCTTGCCTTTCTTCCCTGGCTGGAATCTCAAGCACACTGCTGAATACAAGGAATGAAGGTAGATATCTCGTGCGGTTCTTATTTTATATTTATTTATTTATTTTGGTGGTACCAGGGATCAAACTCAGGACCTTGTGCTTGCCAGGCAAGCACTTATTCCACTGAGCTGTCTCCCTAGCCCTTGTGCAATTCTTGGTCATGTCTTTACTTTTTGCTTCTTCCTGAACAATCTGGCTAGAGGATATCTTTTTATGGGGGGGTAGGGTGTTGGGGACTAGACTCAGGACCTAGAGCATGCCAGGCAAGCACAGGTTGTCAACTGTATCCTTTCAAAGAATGATTTATTTTTATTTTTTTATTTTTTTGTGGAACCGCGGATTGAACTCAGGCCCTTGCGCTTCCCAGGCAAGTGCTTGTTCTACTGAGCTATCTTCCTGGCCCCACAAATGATTTTTTAGATTCTTTTTTTTTTGGTGGAACCAGGGATTGAACTCAGGGCCTTGCGCTTGCCAGAGAAATGCTTATTCAACTGAGCCTTTTCCCCGACCCCCTGATTTTTTAGATTCTTTATGTTTTTGTTTTCTGCTTTTCTTTTTCTTGCTCTTATCTGTATTTATTTTTATTCTTAGTAATTTGCTCTTATTTTCAGTTTCCTAAATTGTGTTTTTATTTTAACTTATTCCAAAATATTTTATAATTTCAGTTTTTCATTGGTTCTTGAGCTATTGTTTCTTTAGAAATGTATTATTAGAGGCTGGCCAAATAGCTCAGTGGATTAAAATGCCTGCTTAGGCAGACTCAGTGGTGCAGGTTCGATCCCTGGCCTGCTGTAGATCCTGTAGACCCTGTACTAAATACAAAGGAAAAAAGTGTATTATTAATTTATAAATATTTGTAGATATTCTAGAAATCTTTCTGGTACTGATTTCTATTTTACAATTTAGTCAGAGACCAAAACATATCACTTTTATCCACTAAGACAAGGTTATGGCCCCATAGAGGGTCTAAGATGTAAGCTATTTAAGTTCACCCCCATACCAAATTCATATATTAAAAATTTAACTCCAAACCTTATAGTATTAGAAGATGGGGCTCTGGGAAGGTTATTTGGTCATGCGGATGGGGTCTCTGTGAATGAACTGAAACCTGCTATGAGAAAGAATTCAGGAAAACCCTTGTACCCTGCATCTTATGAGGACAGCAAGCTATCTGTGTGCCAATGTGTGCTGGGCTCTCACCAGATATCGAATATGCCAGCACCTAGATCTGCAACTTCCCAGCCTCCAGAATTGTATGAAATAAAGTTCTGGTGATTACAAGCCACTAGGTTTATGGTATGTTGTTCTAGCAGCCTGACCAGTCTAGGGCAGTCTGTCTCTATAACTGCTCCACATATAATTGAAGAGAAGGATTCTTCTGCTGCCCCTGGGTGGAATGGTGTCTCCACATCGATTAGGTCTAGTTGGTTGATAGTGTTGTTAAGCAACTTTATATCCTTATTGATTTCCTGTCTACTTGTGCTATTATTGAGAGAAGGCAGTTGAAATCTTTAAACATAATTGTAGATTTGTTTCCTCCTCTTTGAAGTTATTTAGGTTTTGCCCTATGTATTTTGTAGATATATAATTATGGATTAATTGACTAAGGACATAAACATGTAAAAATTTTTATGCCTTTTATTGAATTTTTGATCATTATGAAATGTTCTTTTTAAGCCCTGAAAATATATTCTTTGCTCTGAACTCTATATTGACTGATAATAAATATAGCCACTTCAGCTTTCTTTCACAGTTTGGGGAGCTAGAGGTCCAAACTCAAGGAGAACTCATCTGTCCTTTTATTTTTAAAATGCATATCTTGTTGCTATGGTTTGAATATGGTTTGAATGGTTCATGTATTGAAATTTCATTCCTGTTGTGAGGCAGTAAAAGGGTGAAGCTACAGTGTTCAGAATGGGCCATTGGGAGAAGACAAGCCTAGATAAGTTTATCTGGGTAGAGTCCCTGTGATGGAACACTGCCTTATAAGGAGAGGGAACGAGACCAGAGTAGCTGCATGTATTCATCACCTCTCCATTGCTGGAGGAAAATACTTGACACCTGCAGGTTAAAGGCAAAGAGGTTTATTGTGGCTCCTGGCTTCAGCATGCTCAGTTCACAATCATCTGGCTCCAAGACAGACATGGAATGGCAAGAGAGCGCGGTGGAGGAACCCCATGGAAGCAAGGAACAAGAGGGAAGATAGGGACAAGAAAGCCCTCCTCCATGCCACGTCTCTAGGGACCACCCCCCAACCAAGCCTCACCTCCCAGCAGCGTACCCAGCCGTGGACTCACCAAAGCGTGGCCCCGCCCATGAGCATGTCCTCATGCAACCATCATCCCCCCAGAAGGTCCACCTCCACAAATCTGAGACTCTTGGGGGACCTTGCAAAGCACAGCAATATGCACACGTGCAATCCCTGTTTCTTGTTATGGGATGCTCCATACCCCTTGCTAGCAAGAAGACCTTCACAGAGCCAGTGCTAGGATGCAAACTACAAACTCAGTAAGCTCAGAAAGTTAGCCTGTCTTAGGCATTTTGTTTTAGTACCAAAAAATTGACTAATACAACTGTACACAGTATGTCATTAGGTCTTGCTTAAAGGAATACACACACACACACACACACACACACACACACAATCTCTTGTTTTTTATCGTGATATTGAGACTTTTGCCTTTAGTTTAATCATTGATACAATTAGGTTGACATCTTCTCACTACTGCTATCTGCCCAGGACATTCTTTCTTCTACTCTTTTTCTGTCCTCTTATGGATTAGCTGACATTTTTTATGATGACATTTTATTAAATTTGTTAGTGTATTAGCTGTAACTTTTGGGGTTTTTAAAATTTTAATGTTATTTCTTATATTTATAGTATACAACTATAACTTATCAAAGTCTAATTCAAAGAATATTAAAGTATCTGTGTATAATAAAAAAAATCATTGTATATTTCTACTTTTTTTCTCTGGACCTTGGAGCTACTGTTACTCGCTGTCCCTTTCTGTCTGCTGTATTCCTGGTATATCATTACTGTTTGCATGTAAAGTCAAATAGCTTTTAAAAGTTATTTTAAAGAGGTGTAAATAATAAGAAAAAATACCTTATCTAATCTATTTACCAGTTTTGGTGCTTTTCATGCTTAATCTACATCCACATTTCCATCTAGAATTATTTTCATTTTGCCTAAAATACTGTTTATCTTAAATTTAAATCTTAAATTTAAAAATTTTCTGCCTTCCTTTAAGATTTTTTTCTGTCAGTAGTTTTCAACAATTTGATAATTCTGTGCTAAATGTGATTTTTTTTAAGTACTTCTGGTTTGTTGACTTTCTTGGTTCTATGTGTTTATATTTTCATAAATTGTGAAACTTTTTAGGCATTACTCAAAGAGATTGTCTGTAGCTATCTCTCCTCTCCTTGGCACTCTGATTACTTGAAGTTGTCTCAAAGCTCCGTTCATATATTTTGTTATCTTTTCACCCTATTTTATTTCTTATAGTTTTGACCAGACATAGTGGCCCAGACCTATAATCCCAGCATCTGGGAGACTGGACAGGAAGATCATTGTGAGTTTGAGGCCAGCCTGAGCTATATCACAAGTTCAAGATCAGCCTAACTACATAGTGAGATCCTGTCTCAAAAAAAGGATACTTATTATATGTCATCAAATTCACTAATCCTTTCTTTTACAATGTGTAATCTACCACTAATCTCATCTAGCATTGCTGGAGTTTTTTAAACAATATATACGTTGGGGCTGGGGAGATAGCTCAGTACAATAAGTGCTTGCCTGGCAAGCCCAAGGGCCTAAGTTCAATCCCCGGTTCCGCAAAGCAAAACAAAACAAAGCAAACAAACAAAAACCAATATATATGTTTAACCCCCTAAAGCTTTACTGGGGTCTTTTTATATCATCCATGTTTTCATGACTGCTGATGCACATGCAGCACACTTCTGCCACACTTGGGGGGGCCTGGCCTACCTCTGTTAACATCTGTTCAATCTCTAGATCAGGTTTTTACGATCTAATTTTGTGTCTGTGAGGAGCGAACATTCTCAGAAGGAGATCGGCTGATTTCTCGCCTCATTATGAGCCGCACCCCCTCTTGGCACGCCTGGTAGCTTTGATTAGATGCCAGACATCCTGAATTGTACCCACTGACTGTGCCGAGTATTTTGGTATTCCTATGAAAATGTCATTAAGCTTTGATTGTGACATAGTTAAGTTACTTGGAAACAGTTGGATCTTTTGGGACTTGCTGTTCAGGTTTATCAAGCAGAATCAGAGCTGCGCTCAGTGCAGGGCGAATGATTCTCTATTGCTGAAGGCCCGTGTATACACGCTATCCAAGCCTGTGTGGGTACCGGGAGGCCGTGCGCTCTGTGTGGGGACAGCAGGCTCTGTCCCCCACAGGGGACGCTGGGCTCAGTCTCTCTCGCTGGCCTCAGGTGGCGTCCTCAAGGGGACACGATGGGCAGCTCAGCCAAACGCTCCTGCGTGACCCTGTGCGTGTTTCCAGAGCTTGCTCTCTGTGCAGCTGTCTTTTCCGGCTCTGTTATGGTTTGTATCTAGTTGTCGCCCCCAAAGCCTCACGGGACAGTCATGGCTTGAAGGAAAGCATGTGGCTCGAGGGGCGTGGCCAGAGGACCAGTGTGGGGCTTGATGGGGCGTGGCCAGTGGGCCAGGGTGGTGCTTGAGGGGCGGGGCCAGAGGACCCGGTGGTGTTTGAGGGGTAGGGCCAGAGGACCAGGGTGGGGCCAGAGAGGCATGAACCCTTAAACTGAGAGCATGAGCCCCATACCTCAGGCCTGGTGGCCTCTCTTGCAGGTATGGAGCAGGCCATCCTGGACGCAGTGGCTCCCCAGCCTCTCCTCCAGACCCTGTAGTGTGGGGTGGCCGGTGTCTGTGATTGAGGCCGCCTCAGGCAGGGAGGAGATGTTTGGAGAAGACGGAGGCACTGACCCTCTCTCCTGAGCAAATAAGGCTCTAAGGTCTTGTTACATAATTCAGGCTGCTTGAAGCTATGAAACCTCCAGTAATTGTGAGCTAAATAAATCTTTCCTGCCCTAAGCCTGAGTGTCGGGTATTCGTCCCAGCAACAAGACAAGAGCAACTAAGACAGGCTCTCTTCCTGCAAGCCCACCTCAGTCCTTCCTGTATTCCGTCTTTGTTCTCTGTGACTCAGGAGCCCCATCAGTCTCCTCCTGGGTGTGTTCTTGACCTGCAGCCCAGGTAGTCTCAGGCAGTGAGCTCTGGAGGTTGCAGGGCTCAGCTGGCTTCATTGCTGGGAGTTGCCGTTCTTCAGTGACCGCACACATCCTGTCTTGAAAATCACTTGCCATGTATTTTATCTATTGCTTAATTGTCTCTGGCAGGAGGTTAAATCTAGCTTTGATAATACTTCATCTTATTCAAAAGTAGAATTCTCCCATATTATTTTTATAATCTGATGGGATTAACTTCTTTAAAAAATTATTTATTTACTTGATACAAGGTCCCACTGTGCAGCTGAGACTCCCGCTGATCCTCCTGTCTCAGCCTCCCCAGTACTGGGATAGAAGGTGTGTGCCACCATGCCTGGTTCCTACCAGGGATCAAACCAGGATCCTTGTGCTTGCCAGGCAGGCACTTAGACCACCGAGCTATCTCCCCAGTCCTGATGTTACTCGCTTTAAAATACTTAAATAATTTATTTTGACACCAATAAATAACTTCCACAGTATTATTTTAGATGGCTGTATAGGATTCCACCACTTGGACAACCAGAATTTTTAAAAACAATTTCTGATTATGGAGCATTTAAATTCAACTCACTGTTTCTGTCATTGCCAACAATGCTAAGATAAACATTTCCAAAACTAAATATTGATAAACTTCCCCACTAACTTTCTTAAGAGAAATTCCTACTGATGAATATCCTGGGCAAAGGTCAGACACAACTTTGATGACGAATTTTGCATATTTGGTCAGCATCCTTCCAAAAGTTCATGTACCTCTTTTGGTTTGTTTGGCTCTGCTCAGTCCTCCCTCACTTGTTAATATGTCCAATCCCTTGCTTATTCCTTTGGTTTATGCTTGTCCAGATATTTTCATTGCCCACTACACTTTCTTAGAAAATCATACACTTTTGTTTTCTTACAAAATGAAGGGCAGGTGTGTGGGCTGAAAGGACAGCAGGGGCTCTTGCTCAGCCTGCTCACATGGCCTCCAGAGCGTGGCAAGCTCAGTTCAAGACCCTGCTGTCCCCAGCTGGTGTTTGCTCTCCACCTCTGCCTTCCCATGGTTCTCCTTTCCAAGCTCAGGCTTCACGGCTCAGCTAAAGAAAAACTCACTTCCCTGGGAAAACCACACAAGGGCTGATGCTCCTAGAGTGTGCGAGATGCCAGAATGCAGCAGGAACAGTGTTTGATGTATCAGAAAACCCCTCTTCGAATGACTATTTTATTTTTAGTTTTAAAATTTTCACCTTTCCTATGATTCCTCTCTCCAGAATGTGCTATGACTAAATTTGTGTAAGTCTCTGGGTAAGGCAGAGAGACCTACCAGGAAGATGTTGCCTTCCTGGGGGAGGAGGGGGATTCTTGACAGCTGTTACAAAAAAAGAAAAGAGTCACTAAGCAGAAAAAGCATGTGGGAAAATCCTGGAAAAAAGGCTTGCTGATGGGGGCTCACTCACAGGCAGATTCTCTGGGAACTGGAAATCTGGGTGTTTTGTTTTAATGTATTTAGTACAAGGTCTACAGGGTCTCACTACACAGATCAGAATCCTAGTGATCCTCCTGTTTTCAGCCTCCCAAGTGCTGGGATTACAGCATGCACCACCACGCCCAATCTTAGGGCACCCCAGGGGTAGGGCTTGCACAACACACCTGGGATCCAACCCTGGTCCCTGTGTGTGCCTAAGCAGACACTTCAATCCCTTGAGCTCTCTGGCTGGCCTGGGAACTAGAAATTTAAATCTGCCAGCAAGTGATAATGTGACAGCTCCAGTGAACTGCTGCTTGCTTTATTGAAAACTGCAAAACCTTTCTGTGCTGGTGGGAGATACATTGTAAGATCTTAGATGGTTTTAGAAATTATAATGAAAACAAGAGGAATTTTTCTTTTCTTGTGTAACAATTAATGGGAAAACATCCGATTAATTTCTTATTCCTAGTTGCAAAGCATGTACCCATTCTGCAGTAAATTCTGCAGCAATACGTGATGGCGTTGTAGAACAGTGAAGAACTAGCTCTGAAATGAGACAGATGCAGATCTGATCCCCTTCTCTGTCCCCAGAGTCACATGGTCAGTTTGTCTGAAACATAAAGGACCACTTTCCCATCAGACTGTTGTAGGGAATAAGAGGCATGTAAAACTAGAAATATAGATGACCCATTCAGCAGAGTGAAGATGCCCTTGGTGACACCACGTGTCCAGGATTATGGTCACCCATGATCTTTATTTCTGGATGCATAACATACTTATCACTGGGTGCAGAGCAAACATTTGGAAAAATGCTACCCCCTAAATATAAGGCGGCAAATGGATGCATTTGCTTCAGGCCGATCTTAGTCACCTTCTCCTTGCTGGGACAAAGTACCCAGCACTCACAATTTAAAGGAAGAAAGATTTGACTGAGCTTTGAGACATTTCCGTCTAAATGGCACAGCGGAAGGGTCTGGGACGCAGAAAACTGCTCACCCAGGGCAACCCAGAAGCAGGAAGAGGATGGAGTGGTGAGGGGGCGGGGCCTTTGAGGCCACACCTCCGTGATCCACCTCCAGCCTGGCCGGTCTCCTACCAGAGACAGCATCCTTGTAAGCCAAGCACTTCCCGCATCTGAACACACGAGGCTCTTGAGGGACATTGAGATCTAGACCATACCAACTTTAGGAGTGAGAATATAATCTGTCTTTGATGACCTCATAGGGAATTACTGGCAAGTGATTTGTGCACGGATACCAGATAGGGGAAAAGATGTAAACCTCGGCTGTGCTGTGGGACCGTGTGTGCTCAAGAAGGGTACCTGATACCACAGGTCCTGTGTTAGGGTTCATGTCTAGGTGTCCCCTGAAGTCCTCATGGCATTATAGGCAGGCTCTCTGGAGATGATCACGTCACAGGGGTGTTAGCCCGAAGAGGAGGGTCAGCGGGTGTGGCTGGGAGGGTTCCTCAGTTTCTCCTTCCCGGCTCCTCCCCTGACCCTTCCTCTCCTTCCTGGCTATGGAGCTCTGAGTAGCTCTCCTCCTCCGCCATGCCCCTCCACCCTGCTGTCCTGCCTCGAACCCACAGACTAAGCACTGATGTGTGGGTAAAAACCAACCTCTTCTTTTAGTTGCGGGTGTTGAGTATTTTGTTCCAGTGACCAAAAAAGTGATAAGATACCGTTGCTACTGGTGGAGCAGATTTGTTTTGTTCCGAGTTTGGCAGGAGGTGTGGAGTTGAGCAGAGGGTTGGATAAGAGAGAGTTTGAGTCCTCCAAATAACGGTGTGCAAAGGGCCTCTGGGCAGAGAGTGCGGTGGGAGAAAAAGAGGCAGCAGCTTGCGGGGAAGGGGGCAGCGGGGTGTGTCGGGCGCTGCCCCTGTGGGGTGGTGCAGAGCGCGCCAGAGTCAGCTAGGGGAGTGCCAGAGAGGTCGTCAGCAGACCTCAGGGTGTTGGCGCCTCTCTCCCCTGACGCCCTGAAGGAATCTCTCCCCTCCATAGGGCCCATCACGCTTCTCTGTTCAAACCCACCCTGGCCGTCAGCGTGCATCCCACTCGCACCCAGCCGCACTGGTCTCGTGGCTGGTTCTGGAGTGTGGCAGGCGTGCTCCACATTCGGAGGTCTTTGCCTGGGTGCCTCACTTGTTCAGGTACAAGTTTAAAAGTCACTTTTGCTCTTTTCATGCTGGACCATGGAGGGTGTAGAAGAGAAGAAAAAGAAGGTTCCTGCTGTGCCAGAAACCCTTAACAAAAAGTGGAGACATTTCTCAGAACTGAAGATAAAGCACCTGAGAAAGAAGTTTGCCTAGAAGCCACTTCACAAGGCAAGGAGGAAGCTCATCTATAAAAAAGCCAGGTACTGTCATAATGAGTACAGACAGATGTACAGAACTGAGATCCGAATGGCTAGGATGGCGAGAAAAGCCGGCAACTTCTATGTC
>NDGN011497412.1:299-16476 GCA_002564285.1 Tympanoctomys barrerae
ACCAATTTGGTTTGAAACTGTCTCATTGCTATTTGTTTCTCAATAAAAATATGGAAAAAAAAGTATTTTATAAAACAGATAGCCATATATGATCTGCGACCCTAACCATGTAAAGACACACACCTCTGGAACAAGATAAGTTGAGAGATAGAGCAAGTAATGTGTCAGAAGTCAGGGAAGAGTGAGAGTTGGCAATAAAGGGACAAAAGGAGAGATCTATGGGCAAATCTATGTTTTGACGATGAATTATCTAGACTAATGAAAAAAAGTTTCCACATAACACAGTCATAATGTGACATATACCAGTTGATACAGAGTAGATAAAGCAACATATATTGTTAAAAAGAGTAGGGTACATTTTAGGCTTTGACCAAGAATTAGTTATTACTATACTATTAAATAAGATGTTTTGCCTTGTGTTCGCTTTGAAGTCCTTGCTCCACAAGACCTCTCTGCCCTTCAGATCTCCCAAGATACTTTCTCATATTTTCTCCACCTCAGAACTCTTTCACCTTAAAATCCTTCAGTCCTTATTTGGAAAGGCCCAATTCATTGTAGTATCAATTCTACTCCTTCCAGAAGTATTTGAAATTTTAAAAAAAAGAGAGAGAAAGAAAGAGATTGCATTAGATCAAGAGTCTGTTTTTAGCCATGAGGTTTCAAGTAGTAAAAAAAACAAGAGAGGGGCCGGGGAGATGGCTCAGTGGAATAAGCTCTTCCCTGGCAAGCACAAGGGCCTGAGTTCAATCCCTGGTTCTGAAAAAAGATAAATAAAATTAAGAATCGAGGGAAATGCAGTGTTCTCAGAGGCTCAGTACCATAACCCAGGAACTCGTAACCACTGCACTGATCTCAGTCTTATCTCTCCGTATGGTGTTAATCAGAGATAAAGAAATTGCAGCTACATATGGAAAGATGTTACTAGGATTATTCTCTCCTATGGAAAAGTTATATTGATGGTCACATGGAAAGACAAAGTCACAAAACATTTTAGAAGGATAAAATCAAAAAATTTATTTGATTGCTAACAGTGTTATCTCTGTATGAGTATTAGTTTTAAGTTGTAATTCAGAAAATATGCACTATAAATTCTTCTCTGGTATTGTTCCATGATAATACTGTGATATTTTATGTTTGCTCTATAAATTTGCTTTTAAATTAAATGAAAAGTCAGTAATCATTTCAGAATTTAGAATAAGTTTAATTTCGCTTGTCATTTTTATTCATGTCTGTCTATCAAAGTGGCTCCATCCACATCATTGCCAAGCAGTATTACCCTTCCCTGCATTGCAATCTTTCCCAATTTTGCAGTTATTATTTTAAAAAAACCCACAATGTACTTCTGCTTTGGTGAAAAATTCACTCTCCAACTTTTTCCAAAATATAAAATGCCTAACTTCTTGATCAAATTTGAAAAACAACTACATCATTGTTTTATAAATGTAATTCTTATATCCATTTTTTAATACTATCATCTAGATCAAGATATTTACATTGTTGTCTAAAATTAGGAAAACCCAGGTGGACAAAATCGAATAGTTATTTCTAGAGAAAGAATTAAATTTTGATAAACACAATTCTATTAATAAAACCAGTAATTATTATAATTACTTTAAAGTATATCTGCATATGTAAATAAATAATGCATAAAAATTTTAAAGCAGGTGGAGATAACATTACCTTTTAGAACTTCAACGAATTTGGGAAATTTCAGTGGCCCATTCCTTTTCAGATATTTTATTCATAATCACAGCCGGACCCAAACACACAAGGCTTGACTTATAGGTACTCTGTAATAATTTTTGAAACTTATATTCAAAAGAGAATATACAAGTAAGTTTATGGTCTCTCTGTACTAAAAGATGAAATCATTTAAAAATATATTTGATATTTCAGAGGCATCATTCTTAATATCAATTACAATTACATGAATAAAACTTAAATTTTTAAACTCTATAAGTAGAATATGAATCATGGAGAGATACTGTATCAATGCTCAAAGAGATAATATGAACAAAATCAAATAATAAGCATAGAAAGGAAACTAGAAATGATAGGAGGTTCATCTTTTTCTAAGAAAATTCATAAAGCCGAATTTGAATTTAAACTTAGTGGATGATGAGACCAATCTCAAGTTCATAATTATTGGTTACATAGACCACCAGCTAGTGTCTGTACATGGAATATTCTTTACCTATCATCGTGCCGTCTTGATTCCATGAGATTTCAGAAATCACCAGTGAAGTGCACTGAAATTTTAAAAAATTGCCTTTCTTAGGAGAAAAGCAGTATAACCAGAGAGTCAAGATGTAAATCCATTAACATAGATTATGTATACATTGCAATATATGCAGACAGGCTTTGATGAACTGGGCTCATGCCAGAACCAAGGACCAGGAAATTCTTAGATTGCAATTCCTGAAAGTCACTAAGATCCTGGTCCTCTGTAGAGATGATCAGAATTAATAAGAAAGGAATCATATCTAAACCTAGAAGCTGAATCTTCAGTTATGCCTAAATAGACTGTATTCTGTCTGATGTCTAGAGTGAAAATTTTGAATTTAAAACTAACTTGTTGAGCTTTTCATTAGCTTAATAAAGTTAATTTTTCATTATTTTAATGAAAATGAACTAGTTTTTCATTTGTTTAATGAAATTATGCAGTTAAGTAACATTTAATTTATGAAGGCCTATAATGTACCTAGTTACAATATTTGAATTTTCTGTAATTCCAAACTTTGTAATATTCAACTTTAATCCCAGAACTTATTTTTATAGAAATTGATAAATGAGAGAATAATTATGTATATCAATTTTTTTTCACTATGGAGAATGTCAGTTTTCCCAATAGTCCTACAAAATTAGACTCAGAAGTCCATTTACATTTATTTGGAAACTAAAATTGAAAAGCATTTCTGAATTATTTTGAAATTTGTTCATCTGGTACTCACTCTGCCTGAAGTATTATCAATTACAGAAAAGATATGCTTAGAAAATTATTGCAAACATCTACCATGGGTAATGGACCTTAACTTTCACACGCAAGAAATCCTGTTTCATTAGAATTTGAGTGTAGTCTTTTAGAATAGATCTCATTCGGTAGCATTTTTAGAGAGCACATCAAAAGCACTCCAAAATATTTTTAGGTTTATCTTCTATAGCACATATTCACGTGGTACTCAACTACTTCAAAAGTATATTAGTAAAATTTTAAATAGTTATCAATAATGTTAGTAAGAGCTGCAATGTATAGAATAGTTAATAAATACAAAATTTTGTATAGGTAAGTTTTATCAATATTGCTTTACATATGGTATGAAGGATTTTTTTTTTTGGCTGGCTCAGGATGCCTTAAGGGCAGGTCTGATAAGGCATGAGGATCTGGGGCTTGAACCACACTATCCTGACTGCCTTTGCTTAAGCAGGCTGCTTTACATATCTTATGTTTATTAAATTTAACATGAGGAGGAGCTATTATCATATCCATTTTATATTACCTTTCCCCAGATCATTCAACTAACAAATGGCAGTAGGATTTAGACCCAAGTTTTCAAGTTGCATTTCCTATTTATTTTAAAAATAGTAAAGAAAACATTAGAAATGATACAGAATTTCATTAAACAAAATGATAGGAATTCAACAGTAGTTGTTAAATTGCATATTGTTGTCTTCAAATTAGTTGTCCAGATTAGCAGAAAGTAATGTGAAAAACTAATAAAAATTGTAAAAAATTAATAGAGAGGGGCTGGGGAGATGGATCAGTGGAATAAGTGCTTCCCTGGCAAGTGTACAGACCTGAGTTCAATTCCTGGTTCTGCCATAAAAAAAAAAAAAATTAAAAGGGAGAGAGAGAAAAATAAACATTCATTGTTCCTTTCAATAGACCAGAAGAAAACATCAGTACTATTAATTAAGCAATCCTGTATATATACATATGTATTTCTTTTTAGTAAATATTTTGTTCTGTCTAATTACCACAATATCTTTTAGACCATATCCTGGTAGTAAGGTTTCTTGGATAACAAAATTATCAATTTTCATTTTTAGCTTATCACATTGGCCAAAATGTTGAGTGGCCCAAGCTCCAGATAAATATATATATATATATATATATATATATACATATATATATACATTTATATAATAAATGTATATATATGTATATACATTTATTATGTATATATATTTATTATGTGTATATATGTATATACATTTATTATGTATATTATTATATACATGTATATATATATATTATACATGTATATAATAATATACATAATATATATAATAAATAGGACATAGGGTTGCAAAAGACATAAATGTAATGTCAGCAATGTAATGACTGTGTTGTGCTCTAATTAATAAAAGAAGCCATGAATGACTATTAAGAAAGTGCGAAGAGACTTAGGCTGACTATCTCAAACATAAAGAAGAGAATTGGAACAATACTGGAAAACCACAGACTCATATTAAGTTTGGAAACTAGTAGGAACCAAGCCATCTGGTGAAGGGTAAAAACAGAACTCTGTACATAGTTTATATCACATCACCGTGATGACAGTAGACAATCTCAGATGAATACATCTCAAATATCCTCAATCTGTTAGCCATTACACTTAAAACTCAAGCTCAAAAACAGTAGAGTCTAATTAGCCTGACTCAGATACAATGAGTTCTCCATGTCTAGTACAGGGAGCTCACAGGAATTTTGTACTGCCAGTCTGTATTCAGTGAGCACAAGACACCTCTCCTAAATGAAATTGAGATCGCTATTAGGAAATGGGGCCAGGGAATAAAAGAAGTAGCATGTCATGTGCATGTACTAATGCCCCACAGTGCCTGTGATCATTACGTACCACAAGTACAAGCTAATAAAAAAAAAGGAAAAGAAGGAAATAGAAAGAGATGTCAAAGTTGAAAAACCCACAAATATCCATAGTTGTAGATAGGAAAATAAATCTTATCACTGTGTATCTGTGTGTGTGCATGCATGCGTGCGTGCATGTGTGTGTGTGTGTGTCTGCATGTGTGTTTGCAAATGGGTGCATTAAAGCACCCTTGTGAAAACTATTTTTTCTGGTACTGAAGATTGAACCTAGCTCCTCCTACCTCTTAGACAAAGACTCTACCTCTCAGCCATACTTTGAACTCCTTTTTATTTACTTTAGAGGATTAGAAAAGTACACACAAAGTAACTTACAGTACAAAGATATCTATCTAAAACTGGCATTCTGAATATATATGTAAATTTGAGACAAGTCTGTGAACTATATATTTGTTATTTAGTCGGTTTCCATTTTTGCACAAATCATTCTTCCAAACATGATTCTGTTCCATAGATGATCAAATAACCATTGCACATAACTTTGACACTTATGTTGGTATATAATAATTAGAATCGTGAACACATACTGCATGAAGCAGTATCCTCAGGATCTGTAAATGCATATATTTAGGGGTGGACATGAGCCTGGTCTGTTCTAAGCTGCTCCTAATATTCAGTGACTTGGGGGTGCTATGAGGATTGATCCAGGCCTGCTACCTTCCAGGGAACCTCTTCTTCAGTGAAGCAATCTCCTCTGCTTAGAATTGGCAGCTTATTGATTTCTTGTCCTATGAAAAAGCATGTTATAATTTCCAGCCTGCAGACCCATAGGCTGCAAGTTTAGTTGAATGGGGCCCAATTCATAGAGATCAAGTGTAAGCAAAATTTCTAAGTTCTCAGGACATGGAAAAGGAGAAAGACTATTGAAACGTTTCTCACCTCTATATGTTTCCCATCAGGATGACCATCTGCTCCCTTCTCTCTCCCCATGTCTCTGTCTCTCCCTGCCTCTTTTACCTTTCATCTTATTTCTGTCCTTGAAAATATATACTCTGTACTTGAGAAATTTGGAAAAACTGATCTACATCCACAGGAAAATCCTCTCACCCAACTAAACAAAATGTCAATTCAGGATTGAAATTTCATTCTTGCGCCCTGCTTCTTTTAAATAGACAGTTCTATTTCCAAATGGAAAGTCTGCTAATGATCCAGTGGGTTTCCAGTGTAGATGGCATCCAATTACCCGCTGCTTGGCGCACAATGGCCTTTGTGTCTACCAGCCATGCACCAGGTGATGAAAATAGTGCATCTACTTTACTCCTGAGCACGAGGGTGTTTTTCTATTAAAAAAACACCCCACAAAAATAGTTTTGAAACTCAGAATACTTCTTCCAAAAGGTCAAGAGATTCAGTTGAATTCTATTTTCTTTTTCATGTTAAGCTGCCATTTTTCTATGACATTAGCTGTGGTGTGTGTATGTTTTCATTCTGGGTTCCCTCCATCTACTATTACATTTTGCCTTCAGCTCATAATCTTGCCTGCTTTTCAGAATGTTCATTTTTCCATGGCAACAGGGATGCAAATAAAAAAAATTGTTCTGTTACTGTAGGAAAGAAGAGAAGCTATGTGTGACTCATACAAAAATCTGTTATTCAAAAATAAATATCTGTAGCAGTGATAATAAAGACTAACACTCCCTTCTCACCCACAGAAGTTGACAAGAGCTGCACACACAGTTGGAGGGTAGTGTTCGCCCTCCATGGCTAAGGCCACTTTTTGGTCAAGTAAACCACCCTTATTTTTGTTAAAAGTTTTGAATTATTTTTGTATGAGGATGAAATCCTCCCTGTACAATTTGTTTTGACACAGTTGAACATGTCACTGAGAAGTGCCTCACCAGAACAGATATGTCTGTGTGACATCTTTGCTTACTGAAGCACACACTTAAACTCTCCCCTGTGATTATTGTAGTTTTTGGTCATTTTCACCCACCATCTCACATCCCTGACACTAACAGAAATCCTCTAATGCTTCAGTGACCAAGACCAGAGGAGTAATTTTCCTTTCCTGTGCTATCTAACAAAGGTTACTATCCCAATTGTTACTGAGGATTCGCTTCAGTGAAAAATGCTTAAGATTCTTTCTGGAAGGACCACCTTGAAGTAGCACAGAATGGAGAAAATACATTCATTACTTCAGTGAAACAGACATTTACCCTTCTGGATTGGCTGCTTGTACGTCTGTTCTTGCACTGCATGAGGTAGTTGGTTTTCAAAGAAAGTGAAGCCGTGGGAGACACGCTGTCCTGAGGATTTTTCTCAGGACTTCCTTCTCCTGCCCAGGCACACTGATGCTTCATCACCACACATGCTGTTTCAGGTGAAGAAGGAAGATACAGAGCTGGTACATGCTAGACCCCCAAAGACATGAAGCATGGGAGAAAGAAACATCAGAGAGCTGCCCCCCACCCCCTTCCTGGCATGACCCACATAAGTTACTCTTTACAGGAATATTGCCTAAGAGCTGTGGAATCATAGCTCATGAGGCAGGTCTTTGTGAAAGAGGTAGAGTTTTTCCTAAGGTGTATTTCTATAGAATGTCTAGATTTGTAGGGAAGAGCTGTGGTTATGTTTTTTTATTAGAAACATGCTCCAATCATTCTTTATGAGAGAAAATATGATTTCCATAGCAACACAAAACAGATTTCCAGAGCAGATATTATAATTTGATTCAGATAGTATAGAACTTCTGCGGAGACATTATTTTTAAAATTATAATGATTGCAATGACATTTTCTAGTAGAATTGATATTAACATTTTTAAAAAGAAATTCAAATCAAAACCACAATATTTACATGTTTGTACTAAACATAATAGACAACAGAGCTGTATCGACATGAGTACAATTAATAAATGGTGATTTTACTGAAATATGGGTCAATTATCTAAATCTTTAATTTTTTATAGAAGCAGAGTTTTTGTTGTCTTTACCTTTTTAAAATAAAATAGACTTTTAATAACCTCTAATAACAGAGTAGATGTGTTGTTCTTTATGGACAATGAATCAGAATTATTTTAATATTCTACAACACTCTAGCCATGTTTTCAAAGGAGGAAATGTTATTTGCATATTAAAATTTTAACTTAGAATTTAATTAAGCAAGACATAGATAAATTGTATTTCCACTGATGCAAAGACATCTATATAGAACACGCCAGCTTATCAGTCACTGGATTAGTACCCAAAATAAACTCATTCATGAATGGTTACTGAAGACCTGTATGTGCTCTCGATGGAGTGTGTCACGTTTCAGTTGGTGGTTGCTTGACTAAACATAGATAGATTTAATAATGAAGTTTGGTGTGAAAGCCCTGAAACAGCATAAGCATGTTTGCTTCATGCAGCAGCAGAGAGGTAATCTGATTAGCAGGATTTATATCTACGCATGGTAAATTATAGGAGATTGTGGTGTTTCCATGGCTAATATTGTGGAAAAGCTTCACAGATGAAAACTTTGGTTGTTCATACAAATGCTCCTTCATCTCAAGACAGCTTAGTGCATTGCCTACCACAACTTTCCAATTTTTGAGTTCCTAGGCAGGAAAATATTAAAATGCATATTAACTAAATTTCAAACAAGCTTTTTTTAAGGTTCTACCTGTAAATCCTTTTGGATTACTCCTTTCCAGATATCATATCCTCGTCTTTGGGGGTTTATTAAAGAAGGATTTAAATGTGATAGCCAGAATGAGTTGGCAGAAACAGAACTTAGAAAACTAGCCACATGTTCACAGGAATATGAAGTCTCTTATTGAGAAATTATATAATTGTATTTAACACAAAATGGTTAGCAAACTATTATGACATTTTCGTTAATTTAAATGGGATTCAAATTTTTTGTAAAATGTTGTATGCTCAACAAATGTATCAAATGATGTGAAAATATAATTGTGGCAATTCTAACCTTAAGAATCCACAATTTTCCTCCTAAGAAAACTAAAATATTCATAAAAAAGCACTTGAAGATTTAACATTGATTTAGTCATATTCCTTTTTTTTTTAGCATACAATTAGCCTGAGGTTAAACCTAAATATTTAACGTTTTTCTTTCAAAAATAAAATGGAGATGTTTAGAATTTCCCATAACAACTACAACACTTGTCTCATAATAAGTCTACAACTCTCAAATGTAATTAAGACAATATTTTAATTTCCATTAACATTTGAAATAAAAGTACTTCCATTTTTATTATGCTTAATGTAGCAGGTTTTTAACTCTTCAGGACTTTTAAATGTTCTCATAATTACAAGACTTACACAGCGGTGTGGTTCTTTCGTACTTCCTTTTAAATTGTGCTAATAATAGAGACATTAGTAAATTAAACTTTACAATAGCAAATAAGTAACATGTGTCATCTCTGGATATGTGTGTGGGCTGTGTCTACCTAAAGAAAAACTTAGCTACATGACAAAGATGTGTAGATTTTTAATCATGAAATAAAATGGCAATTAAATTCTAAAGATTAAATGTAAGTTTTAATTTTAGTATGCTTCTGCAATATATTCTACAGACTCCGCTTTTCATCCAAGATATTTCAGAATGCCAAAAGTCAATCTTGGAGTTCTAGTGGGGTTTAAGGAGATAATGATAAATAAAATATTTCAGTTCTGTTCCTGATATCCAGTTGCCAATATGGAAGCCATTAACATTTTCATTAAATGTTGTAATCAACATAGTTATAGCTCATATAAAAATTAGGTGATTAGTTTGGTAACTCAAGAACCCCAGAAATAAAGGGAGCAAGTGAGAAAATATCTTAGTCATTGATGTCCAGCTGAATTCCACTAATTATTTTAGATACGACAATAATACTTGTTTCCAGCCAAAAATAAGTATATGAACTGACATCAAATCAAGAAGATTCAGCAATCACTCTCCCAGTAATCCAGATAATCTTCAGAGCAAGGGACCCCCTAAAACCCTGACGAGGCCATGTGATCTTAGCCCATTTGGCTGTCTTTGCCTGTGCAGCGGCAAGACAGAAATCAAACAAACCTGCCCGTGTGTGACAGGCGGACCTCTAAGGACCTATGCAGGCACGCCTTGCAGATCCTGGTAACGTAATTTCAGACAACAGCTGCACTTCCCTTAGTAAATAGAACTCTGTTGACCTGTGGGGAAAGAGGTCCAGAAGCAAAGTCAAACCATATGCTCATATCCTTGTGAAACAAATAATCCCTCAAAATCAAGATTATGCCTTTGTTTACCCAGAAACACCATAACAGGAGAGCAAAAAAATTAATTATTGAGCAACATGAGCCTCCTAGTCTGTCTGGTAAAAAACCCAAATACAAAATCCTTCATACTTGCCATATTTCCCTTTTTCTATACTCTACTCTAGTCAGGGTTACAACATAATCTTATACATAAGTCAAAGGCCCTTGATGAGAAAATAATCCAGTATTGACTAAAAGACAGACAGTTGTAGCTTATATGTGAGAAGTAAAAGGATTCTAAAAGTCCTCTTTTGCCTTCTTCTTGTCCCAGGGTGTTAGTATTTGTAAATGGTATTGTGTTTGTGCGTCAAGATTTTGTACCTTGGAAGAACTAACTGGATTCCAGGAAAAAATATAAAACAGTAAATAGAATTGTGTGTGTGTGTGTGTATGAGTGTGTTGGAGCCTGGTGTATTGGTATTTACAGACAGAAAGACATAGGGACTGTGTGAGGATTCTGCATTGCTTTGTTGAGCTCATCCAGGAAGAAGAAGGCAAACTTTGAGACCAATGCTAATGATAAACAATGACAAATACTGGGTCACTGTACCCCCCTTGTATTTGATGGTGCAATGTCTCTGCCTAAACCCCAGTCAGGATGAGCCCTAGCAGGCTCTGTTGCTATAGGCGCAGGGCCTGGCACATAGTTGGCACCCAGTATGTCTGTGTCTAATAAATGCATCAGTGCTAGGATACACCCAGAATGCAAATCTTTTTCCAGATCAATTATAAATAAAGTGAATGTATTTTTTTCTCACAGAGAAGCTGACTCCTATTGTCTTGCCAAATGAAGTATGTGAGCTAATGGATTTTATGACAGTCCAGATGTATATGGTTGATCCATATATAGACGCCACAGGCTAAGAGATGTTTTCTATAAAGATGCTTTTTCACTCTAGAGTACTTTTCTTATCCTATTCCCCAAATAAGACAAATTGTTCCCAAAGATATTTGCTTTTGCCTTTTCATAGTTATTAATAATTCTTGGTTCTTGTATCTTGCTGCTTCCACTAACAATAATCTTATTCTTCTTTGAACCTCTCAAGCCTTCAAACACAGATATTTGCACATTCTAGACCTCCAGTAAAAATCGAATTAATATTCTTTTAGAGATGTAAAAAGGAATTTTTCTTAATTCAAATATATGCAAACTAGAACTGCTTGCCAAATCTTAATTGGTAAATAATGCAAACACTGCATGTGTTTGCTTTGCTTTCTTTTAATACTGCCTATATTTTTCAAATCCCTTGCTACATTATAAAACAAAGCTTTAGTAAACAGCCAATCAATTCATTTTAGCACAGATTTCTTATGAATGCCATTTGGTGACATGAATAAATGATATAAAAGGGCATCTGCTCCCCATTACTTCCAGATCATGGAAATAGTATTCATTTTCAATTCTATGTTTCCTGCATGGCCAAGCAAAGGGAAGGTGCAAACTGACTTTGCATTCTCATTCCATATAGGTAATAATCTGTGGGAGGGGAGGAGAGATCAGTGAATTAGGTCAAGTCAAACTTTCCTTCTTTTAGCAAAAGTTGTGCCAAAGCTATAAAGCTAAGAGCAGGGGTGGAAGTGTTCTCATTTCCTCCCATAGTTTAACAGTGAGTATATTCAGACATGAGGATGATAAAATAGTTGGCTATCCAAATGATAGCTATAGGTAGGTGAGTCACCATTACTGTAGCTTACATGACCCAATTTCAAATGCCCAAATTAAATCCAAGCAGCATTACTTTAGAGAGC
The DNA here is from genome assembly GCA_002564285.1 of Tympanoctomys barrerae. Lineage (NCBI taxonomy): Eukaryota > Metazoa > Chordata > Mammalia > Rodentia > Octodontidae > Tympanoctomys > Tympanoctomys barrerae. The sequence continues at coordinate 12,153 of NDGN011497412.1, forward strand.
TACGTCTAGTATCAGAGACAGTGTGAGCTTACATAGGAAGTTACCTAATGGTCTCTAATACTGCCCACCCTTAGCTGGCCTTACGTGGCCAGCATTTATAAATCACATTCTATCTACAGGTTATACTATTATTACAGGATAACGGCATTAGAGATCAGGAAGGGATTCGTAGTCTATAAACTGAGAGGACGCACAAAATGAGCATCATGCATAGATCCTTGATGCAATCAGGAAAGGCCCAAAGGAAATCATCAGCTGACCTAAAAGGAGTGAAAGCTCATCTTTCTTTTATTGTGCTGGCAGAGAGATTTTTAGTATCTATGTAGCAAGGAATAATGTGTGTGTCTAAACTTAGTGATATAAGCAGGTAGCAATTAGCGACTGCTGCTTTTGTTTTGATGATTTGTTCAGTTCCTCCCTCTGTTATTCTGTCTGGCTGTATCATTACTTTATTTTTGTTTTCTTATTGTAATCTTTAGTGCTCTGTATTATGTGTACCTCAAATCAGTGCATGGTTTGTAGATTTTAAATTATTATTTTTAATTTTTCAAATATATTAATACTATTTTCACATGTGCAGTGGTATCTATGCCATGTTGCTATTGATATATTTTCCATTCTGAAACTTGAGGTGCTTGAATCTGGGTATTGAGAAATGTAGTACACATTTGTCTCTTTTTTCTTCCTCAGTAAAGGTAGGACTTTTGCTCATAGACTTCTGGTTGCCATTGGTTTCTATATAATGATTCCCCCATGGGGAATAACATCATCTTCTGTCATAACATACCAGAATGAGACCCTCTCATTGAATAACTTCATGATACAGGAAGGGCCAGCCCAGCAGTCAAAAGGCTAGGAGTTGGTAGGTTTGGATCCCACAGCAGGATTGGATAAAGAAGTTGTAACAAATGTCCAGTGGGAGCGAATACTCGTGACAAAGAAATCATTTTTGAAAAACAATCATTCATCCCATGTTTTCTATAAGTTTTCTTCACCATATAATGACAAGTATATTCCTGCAGATAAATCGTTAATAAGAGTTAAATGAGAAATGTGTTTATTAATCCAGACATGCATTGCCAAGCTAAAGAAAAGACAACACTCGCCACAGGGAGATCTGGCCACTGTCTACTCTGGTGCGTGGTTAGCTTCCTCCCTTCATCTCTTAGAGCCCTGATATAGATCGCAGTGTCCTGGCACCATCGTATTCTTTTTCTTTCTAAACATAGTCAAAGCGTGTCTGTTTTAAGTAGTTTCTGTTTCCCTTCATGAAATGTTCTCCACCAAGATCATTACCTAGTAAATTCCCCAATAATATTAATAGCTGAACTCAAGTGGTATTTCTATATGATTCACATTAATGATATCCTCTACCCCCATCCTTACAGAGTAGCATCAGTTTTTATCTGTCACATCCTCTTACTTGAAAACCTTCATATCACTTATTATTATCTGAACCCATCTAATTTATTTTCTCATTTATTTCTTACATATTTCTCTCTCCCTCATGAGGGAAAAAACAGGGGATCAAAACCCTTGACTATATTGCTCTCTGTCATAGTTCTAACATCTGGAGGTTTGCTGGCACACAAGAGATATGCAACAATATTTGTGGAATAAATCAATATGCCCTGAAAAGTCTCCATTAATGGATGCAATTAATGACAGCAAAAGTGAATGGGCAGATTAGGAGTCCCATTGTATCTTTTCCATAATGACTAGATTGGCTAAGATCCTAAAATGTCACAGAATTTAGAAGCTACAAAAAATCTGGAATTCCAAAAAGTAAAAAATAAATAAGTTGTGCTACCTTTCTGCTAATAATGACCAGGGATAGATCCGGTCTTTCTCCTGCTTTGATCTCCCTACCAACCCTCCACCCAGTGCCTGGGAATCTCAACTGTGTCATCTTTCTAAAATGGGCTTTTTGATTTTGTTTTCTTTTGCAGCACAGGAGATTAATCCCAGGCTTGTCACAAGGAGCCACCCTCCCATCCCTTTTCGTATTTAGTGTTGAGGAAGGCAATCATTAACTTGCCCATCCTGGACTTGATCTTGCCGTCTTTGTGCCTCAGACTCCCAAGTGTTAGGATTACAGACATGTACCACCATCCCACCACTCAGATATACATGGCGTATTTTTCAGTACAGAGATATATTCATTTTCTATTTCTTGTCTAACAATTCTCGACAAATGCATTGTATTTAAACAACTAAAAGCTAGTTTCTTACAGTTATGTGTTGGAGTCTGCTACAGGACTCACCAGAGTAAAGATGTCAGCCAGATTGTGCTCCCCTACAGAGGCTCTAAAGAGAACCCCTTTCCTTTCATTCCTGCAACAACCAAATACACTGCAAAATAAATAAATAAAATAATATGTTGGAGTATGATGCCACTTGAGCTATAGACAACTTTTTCAGTATTAAAAAATTCCATGGAAATAGTTGTTTATGCCCATAGTCACTGATTGTTAAAAGACAGATTGTTGAAAAGTTAAAACTACAACTATCATAGCAATTTAAGATATATTTACATCAAAAATTTTATTTAGATTATTTACCTAATAAATGAACCATAATTCTAAAACTAGTTCAAAGGACTCTATGAAGAATACACATTTTGAATCAATCAATAAAGCAATGCTGGAATCACTGTGCTGACATAACACAAAACGTTAATGTCCTGTGTGTACCTAAGAGACTAAACACTGGAGTAGCTTTTTCTACTAGAGAGAAATCTGCTAGTTATAATGTAATCTTGTTGTCTGCGCTATACATTCTCATAGACACTTTTTCAGTGCTGGGGCTCAAACCCAGGCCCTTTTACATGCTAGGCAAACAGTCTACTGCTGAGCTACACCTTAACTCCTGCTAGGCACTTTTTGAAATCCATGGAAGAACTTTTAAAGTAATGACATTAAAAAGAAGTACATTTTCTCCCACGTTTTGGATAAATTTCTAGCATTTGGAATTGAAGCTAACAGATGTACAGAATTAAAGTTATAAATGTTTTAGATGCCTTCCAACTGTAGCCTGAGCATCCCAGCTACTTCCCAGCTCAGCCAGGTCACCCGGGCAACCAGAGATCCAGCCAATCAGTGTCCAGGAAGCTGCACCTCAGAGGCGCTCTGTAGAAGTCATGGCGGCCATCAGGAAAGCACTCATCATGTACTGGCTCACTCAGAGAAGGCGTCCTTCAACTTAGCCATGAAGGAGGGTGCCGTGGAGGCTCTGAAGAGGAAAGGATGGGAAGTGGTCGAGTCTGACCTCTACGCCCTGAGCTTTCTATCCCCTCATTTCTAGGAAGGACATCACAGAGCATTAAAGGACCCTGAGAAGTTTCAGTATATGGCCGAGACTGCTTTAGCTTATAAAGAAAGCCGCCTGAGCCCGGATACTGTGGCTGAGCAAAAGAAGGTGGAAGCTGCAGACTTTGTGATATTTGAGTTTCCACTGTAGTGGTTTGGTGTCCCCGCCATTCTGAAAGGCTGGTTCGATCGAGTGCTCACAGGAGGCTTCGCCTACACCTATGAGGCCATGTGTGACAAGGGGCCTTTCCAGAATAAAAAGGCTGTGCTTTCCATCACCACTGGTGGCAGTGGCTCAATTTACTCACTCCAGGGTGTCCGTGGGGACGTGAGCATCATTCTCTGGCCAATTCAGAGTGGTATTCTGCGTTTTTGTGGCTTTCACATCTTAGAACTTCAATTGATATACAGCATTGGGCTCACTCCACCAGCTGTCCAAACTTAAATCCTAGAAGCATGGAAGAAATGCCTGGAGAATACTTGGGATGAGACACCACTGTATTTTGTTCCAAGAAGCCTCTTTGACTTAAACTTTCAGGCATGATTCTTACTGAAAAAGAAGATACAAGATGAAAAAAAAATTGATCTTTCTGTAGGCCATCATTTGGGCAAGACCATTACAAGTGACAACCACATCAAAGCCATAAAATAAGATGGACTTGGGTTTCTAGCACACAGTCTAATCTAGGTATCTTTTCAGCTTCCTTGACTTGTTTGGAAGCATTCTTCCCCCTCATGAAATGAATAGTGGGCCAGGGAGATAGCTCAGCAGCCTAAGTACCTGCTTGGCAACACAAGATCCCAAGTTCGATCCCTTGTACCATAAATGAACAAATAAATAAATAATAAAATAAATTAACAGAAAGAAAAAAAGTTATACAGGTTTTTAAGATTATAATTCATTTTTAGAAATTTGACATTTGAAAAAAGAAGGAATGAATGAATGTAAGAAAGAATGAAGGAAGGAAGGAAGGAAGGAAGGAAGGAAGGAAGGAAGGAAGGAAGGAAAAAAGAAA
>NDGN011497414.1:7557-21762 GCA_002564285.1 Tympanoctomys barrerae
ACCAGGGATTGAACTGAGGCCCTTGCGCTTGCCAGGGAAGCGCTTATTCTACTGAGCCATCTCTCTGGCCCCTTAGGAATTTGCTTTTGAGTTAAATGTGTTTCCTGTGTACAGCATATTGTTGGATTTTGTTTCTTAATCCACTCTGCTAGTCTGCTGCTTTTATTGGTGAATTGAGGCCATTTACATTGATGGTTATAACTGATATGTATTGGCTTATCTTTCTCATGTTATTTTCCTACTGTGGATTCCCTACTTTTCCCTTCTGTTTGTTTGCTCTTCTTGGTGATGCCTTTCTGTTGTTCTTGATGTTGTGGTCATTTCTGTCTTTTACTAGACTGTCAGTACTCTGTAGAGTTGGTTTGGTGGTCATGAATTTCTTCAGTTGTTCTTTGTCATGGAAGTATTTTATCTCTCCATTATTTGATAGATAGTTTTGCCAATACATCAAATTTTTAGATAGTTTTGTTGGGTTCAAAGTTGTTTTCTTTCAAGACCTAAGTACTAACTCTAAGCTCATTTTGAATTGATGGTTTGTGTTAAGATTTCTTTAGAGGCCCTATTGAGCTTTCCATTATAGATTGTCTGGTTCTTTTCTGTAACAGCCTTTAATATTCTGTTCCTTTGAGGAATTTCTGTGATCTTATTATGTGTCCTGGTGTAGATATATTTTCATTATGGCTAATTGAAATTATGTGTGCCTCATTAAACAGTCATATTGTTTTCCCATGCTTGGTAAATTTTCTGCTACTACTTCTCCAAATAGTCTTTTTATGTCATTTGTGCTACTCTTGCTCTTTAGTTGACATGTATTAGTATTATATTGTTTTTCTTTGCATCATCTTGTAGTTGCTGATTGGTTATTTCCTCATTGCATTCACTAGCTGCAATGCTGTCCTCAAGGTCTCAAAATTTATCTTCAGTTTTGTTCTGGCAATTTTGCCAGCTTTCAGAAGAATTCCTTAATTGCTGAATATCTGTTTGAATCTGTTTTTATTTTTAAAACCTTTTTATTATTTCTTTATTTGGTATAGGGTCTTGCTAAGCAGCTTGGAATTGTAGTGATCCTCCTTTCTCAGCGTCTTCAGTTCTAGGTTTACAGAAATGTGCACCATGCCTGATTTTGGTGGTAGGGAAGGCACACACAGAGCTGGCAAGGCATATGGTACCGGGTATGAAACTCAGTTCCTTCTGCTTGCCAGGCAAGCGCTTAGACAAGCCAAGCTATCTCCTCAGGCCCTCAAATGTGTTTCATTCATTCTAATTCTTTCCTTTATTATTCGTTCAATGTTTTCATCATTTTCCTATTGTCCTCTAGTTTTTTTTATCTATGTGTTCTTTAGATGTGCTGAGCCATTATTTCATGATTGTTGTCATTTCTTTTTTCCTCAGAGATTATTTCTGATCTGATTACTTCTGTAGCCGCATTCAGTTCTTTCTTTACTTTAGTTGCTATCATTCAAGAAATTTCAGGTGGGTGACCTCCAAGTTTTTCTATGTCCTTGTCTCCTGAACTTATTTTGGGTAACCTGAAGGTCTGAGATTTCCTTTTGCTCCTTCATTTTTACATTTTTGAAGCATCCAATGTTCACCCATATTGATTGTGGCTTCTGGCACAGTGAAGAGGGGCATGAACCACAGCTCAGGAAGGTTTGTGGATGATGTGGACAGATGAAAGCTCAGCATAGCTCCTGATACAGTGGATAGTACTCACCAGGGCAACATTCACCAGGTCCCCATTACTTTCCAGTGTTTACCTGCCTTCTGCAATAGTGGAATAGGTCACCATAGCTCACCTACACTTTTGTGTTGTCCTGGTTATGGGCCGGATTCACCTGGTTCAATATTTTGTTTGGGTGATAGATTATATGCTTACCTTATTTCCAATTGATACCTTTCTTCTGTGGACATTAGTAAGATGAAAATATGATGTGAAATTTTAATTTTAGTGAGAGATGTTTTGATTTTAGAGCTAGCATTGATATTTGTTGTTGTTATAACAAAATTCCTAAGGCCGGGTTTCTTATAAGAAATGGTCTTTTAATTTCCTGGTTTTAAAGACTCAAAGTCTAAGGTTTTGGATCCCATCTCCTCACATTATGGTGAGGGCAGCTCTCATAGTGTCACAACACGGCAAAAAAGAAATAGAATTAGTTGCATGAAAAATGGATTACATGGTGAGCAGGAAGCCAAAAGGATTCAGGATGTAGGATTGTTCTTTTTGTAGCCACTCATTCTCTGTGAACCCAACTGGGTCCTGCAAACTACATTAATGCCTTCTGAGGGCAGAGCATTCAAAGGCTTAACAATGTTTGACTAGGCCCCACCTGTTAGAGGTTACCAGATTTTGACAGGGCCATACTGAGAACCAAGCTTTCAACGTATTAAGTACTGAGGGTCACACTAAATCTTTATCCAAACCACAGCACAGGCAGTCTTTTCATGTGCTCTGAGACAAACTCATTAAAAAATTATTAATAAGTGTTTGCTTTCTATAATACTAGCATTTATTGTAGGGAATTGGGACCTGTATGTAACACATTTCAATTACTTTCCCCCCCTTCTTTCCATTTCCCTTTTTGGCCTGTAATTTGCTTCTTGTAAATATTAGGAGAGAACGTCTAAGAGAAAAGAGTTTAAGTGGTCAGATGTTACATAATCCAGAATGTTTCGTTAAGAAAACCATTTCAATCTTTTAATTTTCTGTAACCAAAGAAAGAAATATTGGCAGCAATTAGGTACAATGTTAAAATTCATAAAATAAGTCTAATCTTTCTTGAAATTTCCTAAATATTTCTTTTTTTTTTCTTTTTTGTATTTAAGACAGGTTGTACAGGGTCTCACTGTGTAGATGGGACTCATAGTGATCCTCCTGTTTACAGCTTCCCAAATACTGGGATTACAGGTGCATGCCACCACACCCAGTCTGTGTCTCAGTGTGTCCCAGGGTGTGGGGGTGGGGACAGGCCTGGGGCCAGCATGGCTAGCCAGGGGATCGAACTCCCGGCCCCTGCGTCTGCCTAAGCAGGCGCTTTAATCCACTGAGCCATTTGGCTGGCCCTGCTGAGCTATTTGGCCAGCCCTGCGGAGCTATTTGCCTAGCCCAATATTTCTAATATATTATTTTACACAGTTATGGTGTAATGTTAAAGATGTTTTGGTCACTGTGTACTTCTTTTGGATCTTCAGTACATTTTAATGTCCTATATTGTTGACACCTTAGCCTGTTTTCCTGTATTTGATTGTCAGTTGAACCTTTTTATCTCCTTTCCTTGTCTTTGGTATCACAATAGTATACATAAATGATATACTTAGTTTTAAAATTATGAATGAATGGTAAGAGTGTAAAAGTTTAGAAATTGACTCTTTGATGAGCCCTGAGAAAATGAAACATTAAAACTCACTATATTATAACTTTCTCTAAATTTGATTTTGTCTAATATTGGACAAAAACATCATGCTTGTCTTATTATGTAGGAAATTCATGTTCTGAATCATAATAGGTCCAGATGACTTTTTTCTGAACCTTGAGAACACTGTAGTAGAGATATTTGATTCAATAACATTAACTTTTTTATTTAAAAAATTTATATACTGGATTCTGTGTTTGATACTGATTTAGGCTCTAACTGATTTAGGCTTTCAAAACTTGCCTATGATTTCAGAAGCTTCTGAAAATTATTACAGAATGACAGCACCAACAGGTAACATTTCCATTTCACTATGTTAGTTACTATTCCAAATGTTTTATTTATATTAAATTTCCAATAACCCTATGACTAGATATTCTTAATATGTATTTTCCAAGTAGTAGAATCAGGCACAAAATATTAAGGAACTTGTACAATGTCACACAGGTAGGATGCAGTTGACTACTTACAAGTGAACGCTTAAGTATTATTCATATATTCCCATTTTGTGTCTCAGAAGCATTATCAGTAGTTGTTTGCTGAGTCCAAGAAGATGTGACAAAATACTTGTTGGCTTATTCATTCACTTCCTTATTTTTCAGATTTATTAAGTGTCTATTTTCACCAGACATTTGACATAGGCAGTGAGTAGAATATTTTGTTTCCTGCCTGCACAAAAGTTACCATTAGTATCACTTGAGTATGATATAGTTGAGATTTCTGCTTGTTGTATAGTACTTATGCCACTTTTCATTTTCATCATTTCTGTTCACTCATTTTAGCTCTTCAGAGCACATTCTGAAACTATTTTTACTATTTCTATAATTGTCTTCCATTTTCATGTGCAGACAGTTTTTAATTATTATTGTGTATTGTATTTTTATATAATCTAGATTTTCTCACATTGTGGAGTAACTTCACCAATATGTCTTTTATATGCCTAATTTCGTTATTCTAGCAAAGGAAAGATGGTCCCTGATGTTCACTTACTTTTTCCAACTTATTTTTCAGGGACTTACACTGATAGACAGTTTCACTAAAATTCTAATTTTAAGTATATTTCTTTTTATATAGAGGAAATGAATAAGCTTTTGGGTATTTTGCTTTTGTTATCATAGTGAAAACATAATTCTGCATCTAAATTGATTTATCATTGCTCAGTGATACGATATGTCAGTAACTGCAGCTGATGGGGAAGATTCTGACTTCTTCAGTAGTTTTGAGATGCCAGTAGGTAGCAATTTCTGGTAAGAAATGACCTGCTCATTGAGTTTGTGTGGGTTTTCCTTTCAGCATGCCAGGATTCTTTATACAGAATGTTTCCAGCAGGAAAGACGTTTGCACAGTCTTGGCTGTTGAAAAGACACCCCCTTTTCCTTATTTCCTGTGTGGTTAGAGTGTTCCTTAGTGTAATGCTTACAGTGTGAGAGAATAGCTGACTGAGTCCCAGTAGTCAGGTGAGTAGGCAAAGGAAATGGTGCCTTTGCAAAACCTCAGTCCTGAGAATTCTGAGGTGACTGGGAGGCTCCCCAAGGCCCTCTACAGTATTACCTTCTCGTGGAATTGCATGGGCCCAATGTAGGTGTGCTTGCAAGAACCACAATTAGAAATGTTATAAGTATATATTTTTTAGACCTTTGGAAATAATCCTTCTCTATTCTCCTGTGTTGTCTTTAAAACTTGTTCCTTGGTCTAAGTTTTACTGTCCCTAAGGAGGGGAACTGCCTATAAAGGGATTTCTTATGGGATTTTGGCTGGTAATTTAGATAATTAACCAAACATACAATGTAATTTATGAAAAGTCTTGTTTTCTTACTGGTAACTCTTTGCCCAATCTAATTTTACATCCTCAAAACTAGTGACTGAGAGCTTTCTTTTTCTTCTATTTCACAAGTAAAGTGGTGATTTATCTAATTACTGTATTGCTGTTACAACTATATAGGAAAAAGGTCATTCTAGTCATTGCCAATTAAAATAGGAAAAATGCTACATTTATAACCACTAAAAGCTATTGTGTCAATTTAATGCTGTTCATCAGCATGTAACTGTTTCCTAGGATATATAAATCTAATCTTGATATTATAGCATGCTAAGCCTATTAAAGGCCTTTTGTGTTGCAAAGAAGATAATATTGTAAGCAACTTACATTGTGTATCCTTTCCTTGTGACTCACCACAGATGTTAGGGTCTGGGTTTTGTAAAATGTCCCTACCATAGTAGAGATAGAGACTCTAAAGCAGTATTTGTCCTTTTATTTTTATGTATTTGACAAAGTAAAATAACCTTTTAGATTTTGATTTTTAAGCTATTGTTTCTTACAGAGATATACTATTATAATTTTTCATTATAACTATGTTTGTTTTTATGTAATAGAGATAAATGTAAGTAGGGATAATGTAAATAAAATTAGGGTAGTGTAAATTTGTGCTGTCCTAGTAAGAAATAATCTTGGGAACCAAGGTAATTTATCATGCTGTTTTTTACTTTTATATTTTCGTGTACTGTTTAAGTATTTTTAGCTCTTAAAACAGTATGGATTTATTATGATTTAAGAAAATATAATGGAAGCAAAATCTTTTTATGAATTTCACCCCATATGAAAAGTCTGTCTGAACTCATCTCACTATGTGGGTTCTCCATATGCTCTAATCTAGTCTAGTCTATTCAAGCTACACTAACAGAATACCACACACTATGTGTCTCATAATCAACAGAAATTTATTCCTCACAGATATAGAGTTCAAGATCAGAATGACTTCCTGGTCAGAGTCTGTAAAGGCTTCTTTCTGTTCCAGAGATGGTGCTTCCTTGTTGTACTTTCATGTGGTAGAGGGACAAGCTGGCAGTCTTCATCTTCTGTACAAGGGCACTGACCCCATCATGAGGATGCTGCCTCCAACAGCTAAACTCCTTCAAAAGCCTCTGCCTTCTGCTGCCATCACATTGGGAATTAAGATTTCACAGTATGAATTCTGAGGGAACAGAAATATTCAAAATAGAGTGTACATTGTGAAAGATATATTACTTATCATCAAATGTACCAATTTGTTATGTTATCTCTCTGTATCTTTGTTTTGCCTTAATTTTTGTTTATTCATTGGTGTCAGGAATTGAACTTAGAGCCTCCTGTGTGCTAAGAAAATACTTTAGAATTGAACTATATGACCAATCTCCTTTAGTAGTGTTTGGATCAAATTTCAGTGTTTTGAATCACAAAAGTGGGGGAAAAGTTGGGTTTGGCATAGAATCGCCAAGGATATGAAATCCTATCATTAACTTGATAGCAAGCTGTAAATTTTTATATTCAGAATAAGTTTCCATTATATTAAGTTAAAGATATTGTGATCTTTATTTTCTGTTGCGCTTATAAATGTAAAAGATCACATTACTTATTCAAATACCACCACTTATTTGCTAGTAGCCTGCCTATTTTCCTGGTTGTGTTTTTTCTTAGTTTTAGTAAGGTTCCAGGTATATTTTCAGACTTTTGAAGCTTCCTTAGCAATAGTTAGCTGTCCTGATAACTTCTATATCTAAGAGAAAATATAAAAATCTGGAGGATTTATCAAGACTTTTTTCTTGTTCTTACTTCCAGATGATGCTATTGTCTTAAATTGCCCATTCAGCATATTTCATAGTTCCTACTAAACCTGATTTATGCTGTCAGAACTAAGATTTGAAAGTGATTTTGCCTAATTATATACCACATTTCTGTATTATCCTTAGCTCTTTCTCTTCTTTCTAGTTTGTTCAGTGCCATACACAGCAGTGCATGAACTGAAAAATCAAATACTAGATGATGCATACTATTAGATAGTGAGTATTTGTATATCTAATACATCTAACTCTTATTTATTATAGAAATGAATTTATTGAAATTCCTGCTTCTTAATTAAAATAATATAGATTATTTGAGGAATCATTAGAGATAAATATATATATATATATAATTTCATTATTAAAGATTGTTGGTTTAGTCCTTTATAAAATTCTGTTGGCATCCACTATGTAATTATTCCAGTTTTTCTATATCTATTATCTATGCAGAAGAGCTAATATATTTGCATTAGGAGTGAATTATTATTCTTAGAACTTTAGATTATAGGAGGAATTCAGTTGCTGTTATTTCATTTTTATAATTTCATATGTAAATCTAAAGTACATTTTAAAAAAGCCGACTTTATTTTTTTGTATGTATTTTGTTAGCATATGGAATAGAGGGTCTCACTACACAGATCAAACTCATAATGAGCCTCCTATTTTCAGCCTTCCAACCTGAAAATACATGCACGCACCCCCATGACCAGTCTCAATCACAATCTCATTGTGTCCTGAGGTTGGGGCCAGCATGGCATGCTGGGGATCAAACCTTGGTCCCTGTGCCTGTCTGAGCTGACACTTTAGTCTGGGGAGCTATTTGGCCAGCCCTCTAGAAAAACCTACTTTAAATCATAAAGTAATTCTTAAAACTTTTTTATGAAAGCAGATGAAAACTTGTTCAAGTATTTTTATTCCAACAGATTTATAACATCTGTATATATAGAATAAAAATATTTGGGAACTTACTCTAGATAGAATGCTAAAATCTCAGCAACCTTTGTCTGTTCCAGAAGTTTTGAAATCCCAAAATTATAAAAAGGCAACTATTCTATGTGGAGAGTTGGAATATATATATATATATATATAACATCTTAGTCCTTTCTGATTCCATTTTTCCCTCTATCCCTGGATTTCATTCCTGTTTTCTCATTAATTTTCTCTCAATATATCTAAGTTATACAAACAAGATTTTGACACTATATTGACATTACTATATTTTTCTCCAGAAATTATACATTCATATGAAAGACACAGATTTTTTTGAAGTTTAATATATTAACAGTGTATATTTTATAGATGATATTGTCCTCTAAATTTTATGAAATCAAATATATATATTGAACATCTGATGCATTCTGACATTATGGTAGGTGCTGGATGAGAAAATATAAATAAGCAATAATGATCTTTTTACTGCAGTTCTCATTAGCACCAGTAAAGGAAATGGATATAGCATTATCGAATGCCTTTTCAAATAGCATTCTTAAGAAGCAAAGCTAACCGAACTAGTAAATGATAGTCTATTTGGAGCATACCAAATATTTTCTCCACGATTCAAACATTTATGATGGATGCTGCTGTACTCAACTAGTTTAAATTGTGTATAGGTTGCTTCCATAAAAATAAAATAAAATTATAATTAATACTCCCTCTTTTTTGTGCAAGTCTTTATAATACTCTTAATTTCCAAAAATTATCTAAGAATTACATAATTGTAATATACAGTGAATTGCTTTTACAAAATAATATGCAGACAAAGGATGGTAAGTTCAACTGAACATTACCTGAAAGTGTGGAGTTTATTACATGGTATATTCCTTAAGGCACTTTTCTTTTTCTTTCTTTTTGTAAGTCATATTTTCTTCTACATGATAGCTCTGTGTATCTAAAGTTCAATGGTATATTCTATATTCATTTATGTATAAATAATTTATACACCAGGAGGAATGCACACTTATAGGTTTATTCAAGATCAAGATTCCGAGTGAGTGTTTTAAAGACCTATTAATTAGGATTTACTTCTTTGTTTGAACTCAGAGAAGCCTAGCTATTGGCAGATTAGTTCTATAGATAGAACAGAAACTTGTATGGGTCTGTATCTGAAAACCATGAACAGTTTGTTTGACTGCTTGTCTGACTTTTTCTCTCTCTCTCTCTTTCTTTTTAGAAACTTTATCTGAAGACATCTTTAAAATAAATATTAACTATCCCTTGCTATCCATGAGGGGTTTGTTGCAGAACCCCTAGAATACCTCAATCCATGGATACTTAAATCCCTCATATAAAACAATTGAGTATTTGCATTAAATCCTATATGTATTTTATCATATATTATATAAAAATTTGTTATATTGTATTGTTTAAGGAATAATGACAAGGAAAATATCTGTATATCTTTAATATACAAATTTTATTCAAGTATTTTCAATCTGTAATTTGTGTCATCCACAGATGTAGAAGTCAAGGATACAGAGGACTGACTGTATATGTACTTGAAAGTGTGTGTGCTTAATGATTACACTACTTAGTTATGAAAGAATTTACTTACTTTATATAAGTGAATATGAATATTATAAATTTTATATGAATTTTACAGGTTGCTAATTAGGGGGTAGTGACAAATACAGGTTCCTGTTCCAAAAGTCATAAGGGAGACCTAGCTTCTTGTTAGACTGATTTGTTGTTGAATTTTGTGGATGTGGAAATTCCCTTTTTTATCTCTTGTTTTCTTCCTTCCTTCCTTTCTTTCTTTCTTTTTTGAGCAGAATATGTTTATTGAGGGAGAGAAAGCTCCTGTCTGAGAGATGAACAGGAGGGGGCCCCGAGCGGGTTGTTCCCCTTTCTTCCTTTCAAAGTCTGTTGAAATTAGCTTCTCCCTGATCTCTGTGTCATTGATCAAGGGGAATGACTAATTAGTTCTCCCTCAGATTTCCTTTCTCTCTTCTTAGTCAGTCTTATTATTCTCTTTTGTTTTCTTATATGTTGTTTTTCTACTAGGTTCTGCTTATCTTGGAGATTGTCTGTGGTCCTTTCTATACCATTTTCTTTTTCTCTGTGTCTGCCCACTCATGTTTCTGTATTAGTCCTTTCTCTTCTTTCTGTCTCATCCTCTAATTTTGAAGATAATACTGTCTTCCAATATCTAAATCAAATACTCATTTATCTGGTGTTTGGTGGAAACTGGAACAGGGCTGAGTGTATTAGTTGCTATTGTTATTACCCTACCACCTAACTGATGTCCCAGTTAACAGATATGAGGAAAGAACTTTGGGACATGTGGGAGGTCTTACAAAACCCCAAGGAAACACTGGCCACCAAAGAAAACTGTGAAAGTTAGCTGGGTATTGGACAGCTAGGCAGAACATATAGATAAACTGAGGCAGAAGCATTTTGGATGATTAAAAACAGTTTTGTACAATTCATCAGTAGCTAGCCTTGACAATAGTGTAGTGAGTCTTCTTAAGAATTTAACCTTTATCAGAGGATGGATCCGGATTTTAAATGAAGTCCCTTGTTCAAGTAGGAACCAGCCCAAACTTGATATTTTTTCCAATGTAATTTTTTAACATTTAGTCGTAGATAAAATGATCCTTAGACCAAGCTGTGTTCTTAGAACTGTGGGGTTACTAACTTGCACGCTAGCATTATAAAGATTGGCCTTCAAAATAAAGCAATTTTTTTGCCTTAAACTTTTATTTTATAATTATTTATACTTGGGAGTTCTTTTTCATGAACATGCTAATTGTTTCTATCAGTCCTGAAGATGTGTAGGACCAGTGACTTAACTATGTTGAGTGGAGAAACTGAAGTTCACGGAAATAGCTCACTTGGTAGCTACAAGCAACTGGATAAAAATTTAAACTTGTAGGTTTAAAAAATTAATAAGGCATAGGCTCTCACTACACAGCTCAGACTCATAGTGATCCTCCTGTCTCAGCCTCCCCAGGATTGGGATTAGAGGTGTACATCACCACGCCAGGCTTCAATGACCAGCATGGCATGCTTTGGATTCTAGGGTTCACACGGCATGCAGTACCAGGGATTGAACCTTGGTCCTTGTGCTTGCCAGGCAGGCACTTAGACTGCTGAGCTATCTCCCCAGCCCTACAATTGTAGTTTGACTACAGTTCAATGCCTGTGTCACAGTGTTTCCTATTTGTTAAATGCTAGTTTCCAAATAACACCATATAAGCTAGAATCTACTTATTTAGCTCTCTGTTTCAAGACTCCATTTTTGCACTTAAATTTGACGATTGCTAAATGAGGTACTGGATGCCTGATTCAATTTGAATTTCAGATAAAATGTATTTTAGTGTAGTTCATAAGAGTATTTTTTATTTAGTAATATGGCCACCCTGTATCATTTCCAGGGGTTCTGTCTTAATTTTATTTCTCTCAAAAGACAAAAATTTATTTTTTCCTGAATTCTAGCACTGTTTGTTTTTCCTGTAGCACTTTGTGTTTGATATTGTTTGTTTTAAAACTTGTCTCTTCCTCAAAAACTGAAATCTGTTGGAGTAGAGGCATTGTTTTAAACATCTGGGGACTCCACCAGGTAATATAATGATAAATCTTGCCACAGGTAAATCCAGGGCCCTGTTGAGCCCTATTAGAACCCAAGGCAAAAATGCAATAATATGTGATCATGAATTTTCAAAATACATACTTTCATATTTAAAGTTAAGAAAGTTCCACAATAAAAATATGGATGTACTTAATTAATATCACCCAACATATTGAATACCAATGTCAATCTGTATAAACTTTCTTGGAGTGAAATTCAAAAGCCCTATCTGTTGGGAGTCACCACCAAGTGACTGGAAGTGAGCACTCTTATCATATGTAGTATAGTCAAACAAACAGATATGCAAAAACATCCTGCCTTTGTATAAAGTTTTGATATTGTGCCCATCATGAATTCTTACATTGATTTTTAAATTATTGATAAAAATGTTATCTTGATCAGTGAGCTGCCCTTTAAAATTCATGCTTTTGTATATATCTTTCAGAGGAGTACATGAAATGGTTTTAGTGTCTGTGATGTTTTTATATTTTAGTTATCTGTCTGTTCAGGTGTGCAGATGATTTCTAAGCTCAAAATCTTGAGCAGTCAAGAAGTACTTTTCTTCATAAATGTAAAAAAATTAATCATGGTGACAAAGTTATGAGGAAAATTGCTTACTTGTTGTGATATATGCTGGCTATTTAGACTTCTCTGGAGAAGAATGCATCATTTAATTCAAATATTCTTTTTAACTTTTGATATCATAATTCTTGAGAATAAAAAATGTCAGTGTACCATATTGTGTTCAGTATTGGAGGCATTAATATATATTGCTTAACCTTAGGTCTCTAGTTTAAAAATCTTGCCTGGTTTTTCACAAAGGAAAAAACATGAAGTGGAAACATAGCTATCCTTATTTAAATTACTTTTCCATTTTGCATAATAGAAAGATCAGTTTTGATTTTTGTGAGCAACGTTTGAGTCTAGGTCATAGTTACTTTCTCAAAAAGTTCCACTGTTATAATTATATGTCTTAGCAGTAAGTTTGTTCAATATGTCTAAAGAAGACTGTGCTCTTCCGTGGATTGCCCTTTTGACTTCTGATTTGAAAATTAAGATTTTTATAGAAACCTTATCTTACCTTGCTATTTAATTTGCTTCATTAGAGCTGATAAAGTAAGCTGCACAGAAATACAGAATACTGTTGGTGTGACAGACAACCTGGTACAAGTCTTTTAGGATACAAGCTAAGAGTTTGATTGACAGATTGTCTTATAATTTTGTGAAGCGAAGAGAATTTTCTTTATTAACCACTGAAACAATTCAGCTTAAGTAGTTGGGCTTGGTTTAGTTCTGCTTGTTTTAGACAGCTTCTTTTCCTTTTCTTATTATAGAAAGGCAAGCAGTTACACTAGAATTTTACCTACAGGAACCATGAAACAACTATTGTATAAAATCTGTGTTCAAAACTCAATTCAGACCATTTTATATTACATTAAAAAAATTCTGACTCAGGAGAATAATTACTTCCCCGGCAAGCGCAGGGGTCTGAGTTCAATCCCCAGTTCAAAAAAAAAAAAATTCTGAGAGACCACTAGCTAATGTAGCAACCTGAAGAAATAAAGTATACAGAAAAACTAAGTTTTCACATTCATCTTGATGCTAAAATTATATGGAAAAAGATCATTTCACAATGTCAAACTCTCATGGAGTATTAATTCTGTAAGGAAAAAAGTACTTTTCCAATAGAGAGATCTAGGAGATGCCCCTTTAATCAGGTGATTGCACATCACCATCAGTAAGGGTCGCAGTGAACACTGTGACTTCAGATGCAAGCCTGTGCAAAGTACAAGGTTGCCTGGTACATTCTTGGCAGAAGTGTTTAATCTGAATTTAATTTCAGGATGGCATTCAGATGAATCAAGTTTATAGATATCTTACCTAAGAAGTGATATGGACACTTCAAAATTGTCAGTGTGATGATAACGAGCAAAAAGCATAAAGATATATGACCAAAATAATGTGAAGTATAATTCTTCATTGGTTCCACTGAAAAAATGCTTTAAAGAACATGATTGAGATTATGTTTACTGGAGATAAGTGATGATTGAAAAATAATTATATCAATGCTGAATTTCTTGGGTACAACAATATATAATGTGATTTAACAGAAAAATGTCCTAATTCTTAGGAGATATACACAAATATTTAGGTACGGAATATGATATTTGAAATTTTATGCAACTGGCATCTGTTATAAAACTTTAAAAACATACATTTAAAGGAAATTATGTATTTTTAAGTATCTTTTTGTATTGATTCTACAATTAGAAGTGAACTTCATAAATTTCTCCCATCTTGTTTCTTCTGGTTTGAATTAGAAACAACTATAAATATTTGATGAAAGGTGAATTTATATTTTTTTCATAATTGTATTGAGAGACAAATAGCAATGAGACAGTTTCAAATCAAATTGGTAGGACATTTTCAATAATTAATACATCGCATACTCTCTTCCTAGTGGTTATTTGCTGTACAAGATGCAGACATGACATCCTATTTACAAGCACTATTAGAACAAATCCCTGTATTCATTAAGAGAATGTAACTATATTTCTATCCTAACCGTTTTGAATACACAGATACAAAATGAACATTCATCTGTATCCCCTTTTTTGTTTAGTTCCATCA
>NDGN011497417.1:0-10777 GCA_002564285.1 Tympanoctomys barrerae
CCATCAAACTTGAAAGAGAGTTTTGCAGGGTATAATAGTCTGGGTTGGAATTTGTTTTCATAACACCAACTGTCTTTAATCATTCTTTTTTTTTTTTTTTTTTTTTTTTCATTTAGTACAGGGGTCTACAGGGTCTTACTACCTGGACCATACTCACAGTGATTCTCCTGTTTTCAGCCTCCCAAGTGCTGGGATTACAGGCATGCATTGCCACGTTCAGTCTTAATCGCCATCTCAGTGCACCCCAGGGGCGGGGCTGACAAGGCAAGCTGGCCGAGGATGGAATCTTGGTCCCTGCACTCTGCCTAAGCAAGTGCTTTAGTCCACTGAACTATGAGGCCAGCCCTAAAACTTGAGAAGGATTTTTGGGGATTTTTTTTTTGGCTGGCTAAAGCTCCTTTCAGGGCAGGTCTGGTGTGGCATGTGGAGTTGGGGATTGAACTGCGATTCCCTACACCTTGACTGAGTTTGCCCAAGCAAGCACTTTAGACAGCTAAGCTAACTGACAAGCCCCTCTTTAATCAGTCTTAACCAGTTAAAATATTCTACAAATTAACAACTTCTAAAGTTAGGAGATGGGGCCCACTGACTCCCTCACTGCTCTCAGCTATGAGGAAACTTGTTCACCCAGAAAGGATATTTCTTCCATGGTGCAGGTCCAGAGACATCGAAGCGGCTGCCTGCAATGGCGATGCAGCCTTCCTTGCTGTGCGAGTGCAGCAGGTGGTGATCGAGTTCATACTCAGCCACGTGGATCAGATCTTCAACAGCAGCACGCCTGGGGCTTTGGAGAAGGATGGTAATGAGTCCCTCCACCTACTGCACCAGCCTGTCCTTGCTGGCGCTAGTCACGCAGGCCAAGAGGAAGTGAGGGTGGGGTGGCTTGTGGTTCTGAGGCATGTGTGTGGGTTGTGTGTGTGCACTGTACTAGTGTCTGGGGATGATACATATGTGCATCATATGTACGCAGCAAAGGGATAGTGTGTTTGCATGTGGCCAGAGCATGTTTCCAATCAGAGGAGGAGAACTGAAGTAATTGTACTTACTGAGTTCTGAAGGGTTTTTTAGTTTTTATTTAAAGGGACTAGCAACATTTTTTTCTTAATGATTAGGTTTCATCTTTACTTGCACTGTAATATTTCAGAAGATTCTTAGGGCTTCACCTACAGATGTTTGTTTCTTTGTTTGGCTTTGAGACAAGGCATACTGTGCCAGCCACTGAAACCAGGCATGGTGGTACATGCCTGTAATCCCAGCACTGGGGAGGCTGAAACAGGGGATCACAAGGAGTCTGAGCTGTGTAGTGAGACCCTGTACCAAATATGTAAATTTTTTTAAAAAAAGAACCACTGATGGAGAAGAAAAGTTTTTTTACTGTTGATTGTCACATCACTTCCACAGAGTGGGGTGAGGGGTTTCACTCCGTCCATTAGAAGATGACCAGGAATAGTGCACTGTGTCACATGTGCTCTCCTGTAGTGACAGAAGCCTGGGTGTACTGGGGTACGCAGAGGCTCCAGCTTTCAACTGCCTTGGAGCACGTAGTCTCTAGCTGTGGGGAGGAGGGGCCTTACCCAGCTGAGTTACCCTACTCTTGCCTCACCCAGCTGAGTTAGGCCATCTCTGTGATTAGACAGACATTCGCATCTGGCCAAAGTACTAGGCAGAATTTGGGGGAGTAAAGACCCACTGCTATTGCTCTGAATCACAGTAAGTGTCCAATAGATCTTTATTTAAATGGATGGATGGTGCCTCTTTGGAAAGTACTGACAGTTAGGTTACCTCCCAAGGCCTCTATTTTTGGGGGACTGTGGATTTAGTGCATGCATGTGTGTGCGTGATACTAAGACTGAGCCCAGGAACTTCACACAGAGCTACATCCCCAGCCCTTTTTGAGATAGGGTCTTACTAAGTCACTAAGTTGTTCTGGCTGGATTGAAACCTGTGATCTTCCTGCCTCAGCCTTCCATAGTACTGCAGCTTTCTCCTGGACAGAGTTCTTCTCCTTCCCTTGCAGAAAACCAGCCCATGGTGAAGAGCCTCACCTTGCCCGCCTTGTCCCTTCCCATGAAGCTGGTAAGCCTGGAGGAAGCTCAGGCCCGCAGCCTGGCCACAAACCACCCAGCTCGGAAAGAGAGGAGGGAGAACAGCTTGCCTGAGATTGTGGCCCCCATGGGTGCCCTCTTCCACACAGTCCTCGAGTTACCAGACAGCAAGTAAATGCATTTCTGTGACATTGGGCATGCGTGGGTGGTGGGATAGAGGTGGAGCAGGAGGAGGCTCAGGGCCATGGTAGCATTGAGGGGTGTGGTCTAGTGACTGTCGAGAAATGTCCCAGAAGACAAGAGCGTCCAGAAGACAAAACTCACCATCTCTTACCATGGACCCCAAGCCCCAGGCTGGGGTGGCATCACAGGTCATGACTGAAATCCCTGACTTCTTAGACAAATTTCCTTACAAAAGGAAATTTACACAAACAAAAGCTTGACTTCCCCTACTTTAATCTCCACCCCTGCCCTCATTACAAAGGTGTGGGGGTGAATCTCAGACCCAGTGCAGATGGACAAATGGTGCCACTCTAGACTGTAAGGGCTTGGGGACATGCCTCCGGCTGCTAGCCTCCTCCCAGCCTGCCCAAGGCATCCCTTCCTCCACAGCAAATCAAACTTCCTCCATGGCACCCGTCTCTGCCCTCCCCTCCCTGAGTCTCTCTCGGGAGAGGCAGCATGTAGAGTAGGTGTCCTAATTGCTGAGCAGTCCTCTCACAGGAGGTGTCAGCCTGGCCGGTGGGTCAGCAAAGAGACCATGAATATGTACCTGAGTCAGTATCTGCCAGACAGGGATTGCAGGCTGTTTCATGCTGGGGGCAGAATGAGGGCCGTCACCCTGCATGTCACCCTGTGTGCTAGAGGCCTGGGAAACCTGGACTGTTCCAGGAGAATCTGTTTCTGTGTACCTTGTGCCTCCTGGAACCAAGCCCACACACCACTTCCTACCCAGTGGAGAATAAGATGCCTTCCCAGGGACTGAGAAGAACTCCCCAGAAGTACCACTGAGTGCATCTTCTTTATGCTTCTGGCCCACCTCTGGGGTCCACCACAGTGCAAGCTATGGCTCCCTGTAAAGCACAGCAAGGACATGTGCTTAAAAACAAACACAGGCCAAGTCTAAAGGAAACCCAGGCACTCAGATCTATTTCAGATTGATCATAAAGACAACTAAACCACCCTGATGTAGAGGTACATGCCTGTAGTCCCAGCACTCTAGGAGGCTGAGGCTGAAAAATCACAAGTTTGAGCCCAGGTGGGGCAATGAAGCAACTTAGTGTGACTATCTCAAAAAATAAACAAAGCAAAAGGGCTGGGATGTAGCTCAATGAGCAGAACCTGGGTTTAATCCCTAGTGGTACACACACATACACTGTAAGCCTAAAATCTGGATGTACTGTGTAAATCCTTCAGAGGACAAACCCTCTGTGGGACTACAGGTTGCAGAGTTCTACCCAGAGCTTTTCAGAGTCCGGTGGGTGGGCCTGATGGTCTCAAGGCTTGCCTCTGTGGTGGCCCCTGATGGTGCCAGGGGCTCCAGACCCAGCCTAGTGCTGCCCCCTCCTGCCCAAGTAGCAGTTGGGAGACAAAGCCCCAGGCACATGCCACCCTCTGCATTTGCCTGCAGTGACCACTGAGCCATCCCAGCACACCAGGCCAGACTCCTCGGGTCTGTGTTCTCTCCCTTCACTTTTGGTCTGTGACAGTTTTCCCTCACCCGCACCTCTCCTGTGTATGTCGCACCATCGTGCAGGAGATGTAGCAGGACTGGGGTCTGTGCTCTTCAGTGTTTCCTCCTCTAAACAAACAAGCAAACAAACAAAAAACCTGGTGTCCTTGAAAAGCCAGGACTGTAGCTCTTACCAGAATTTAGAACTGTGTGATTTCTTGTGCCCTTGAGCCTCCCTCCAAGCCCTACTTCCGTTTGCCTACCCCTACTCCATGGTTCTGGCCAGGGCAAGGGTTCTTAGCTCTGACTCATGATAGCTTGGGCACCTAGAGCCCCCAGACAGGGTGAGATGAGAGTCAAGCTCAACCTGGATTGTGCAGGGGAATTTCCTGAAGTATCAGAGCCACACATCACAAAAGAATATGATTCGCATCTTCCTTTTCAATTGAAAAATTCCTTGCAAGTGACAAGTTATATTAACCGCTTATGGTTCGGCTCTTTTAGGAGAAAGCTTTCCAGTAAATCAAAGAAATGGAAATCTATATTTAACCTGGGCCGCTCTGGATCAGACTCCAAGTCAAAGCTGAGTAGGAATGGGAGTGTGTTCCTCCGAGGACAGAGGCTCTCGGGTAAGACGTGGCAGGAGTTCATCGTCTGCCGAAAACGTTTTCTTTTCTAGGTCTGTTTCTTAAATCTTTGATTTGATTTGATTTGATTTGACTACATCAAAATCATTAGCTCTTTGGGCATGGTGGCACATGCCTGTGATCCCAGTACTCTGGAAGGCTGTGAACAATCACAAGTTTGAGCCCAGGCTGATCAATTTAGTGACTAAAACAGACACCCTGTCTTAGAATGAAAATATTTTTTGGTGGGGCTGGGAGAAGGGTCTATAGGGTGTTCAGGGTCTCACTACTACATCAGGCTCATAGTTATCTGCCTGTTTATAGCCTCCCAAGAGCTGGGATTACAGGCTCACGCCACCATGCCCAGTAGCAGGCCCAGGGATCAAACTCCCAACCTCTGTGCCTGCTTGCAGGTGCCTTAATCCGCTGAGCTATTTGACCGGCCCTAGAGTAAAGATATTTTTAAAGGGCTGTGGATTGTAACTCAGTGTGAAGGCCCTGGGTTCAACACCATTATCCCCCCCCAAAAAAGTAAAGAAAAGAAAATCACTAGTCCTAGCCCCAAAGGAGAAATTTCTCAACCAGTGGATCTTTTTTAAAAAATAATAAAAATCATTTTTTTCTTACAGAGAACCTGTATATACTTCATACAGCTTCTCCTAAGGCTAACATATTCACAATGGCAATACAATTATTGCAGCCAAAAGGCAGTAATACAATCTTTTTTTTTCTCTCTCACTCTCTGTTGGGGGTTGAACCCAAAGCCTCACACATTAAGTAGACATCTACTTTTCCCCTGAGCTACATTCCCAGCCCTTTTCATTTAATTTTGAGACAAAGTCTAAGTTGCCCAGGTTGATCTCAGACTCTGGAATCCTTCTGAGTAGCTGGCATTACAGATGTGAGCCACCTCCCCCACCTTAATTTACAGATCTTACTGGACTTGACCAGTTGTGCCACTAATGACATCCTTTCATCTGGTCCAGGGTGTGATCTGGAAACCCATATTACATTTGGCTGTCAAGTCTCTTTATCTCCTCTAGTCTTCTTGGTCTCTCTGGTCTTGATATTTTAGAAGGGTACAGGCCGTTTATTTTGTAGAATTATACTTCAGTGTAAGTTTAATATTTTCCCATGGTTAGACTGAGATTACAAATTTTTGTAGCAATTCTGTGGAAGTTATGCTATTCCTGCCCCAATGTGTGGTTTTAAGAGGTATGTAATCTTATTTGTGATGTTAACTTTTATCACTTGGTTAAAATGCTATCATGAATTTTAGCATTAACGGATAAGTTCTTGCCTACATTATTATTACTGTGATCTTTCCAAATGGTGTTTTTCTATTCACTGAAATTCTACTCTGAAAAAGATCTTTCTGCTTTCCCTTAGGGGTGTGATTTTTAAATAGGGGTGCTTTCCCCATGGAGTTGATTTCTGAGTGAATAGAAATGGATGCAAGAAGGAAATGAGGGGGCTGCTGTGTAATACAGAATGTAACCAGTGCCAGTGAATGTCAGGAAAGCGAAGACCAAGGAAACTTTCCACAGTAATTTATTTAGTTTTACAAATTGAAAGTATGATTTTTAAAATGGGGCAATAATTATGAAAGCAAGTTGGACTAAAAAAAAAGAAAGAAAGCTATAAAAGATAGTTTTAGAAACCAATAAGGAAAATATAGGTATCAGCTAACTATTAGATAATATTAAGGAATTTTCAAATATGTTCATGATGAATGAATTTGAAGAATATGTCTTAGAAAGCATACACTAAAGTTGAAGAATTTAAGAATGAAGTGTCAAAATATTGAAACTCACTGTCAGATAATTCATTGAAATATAGGTAAGCAGATAGATGCAGATATAAAAATAAAACAAATTGAAGTATAAAAGTATTGAAGCTCAGTTTCAAATAATTCAGTGAAATATAGGTAGGTAGATGTAGATGGATAAAATAGATAAAGCGAATGTGTGGAAAGTGTCAATAATTGTCAAAACTAGCAATTAAATTCAAAAGTCCAACCTTTCTGATTGTTTGACATTTTTAATAAGTTTTAGGGAAAAACTAATGCCTATAGGAAAAATAAAAGGAATAATTTTAAAGACTTTCTTTAAACCCAGTGATAATTGCTAACTGAGGTCAAAAGGTACAGATGTTAGAAATCGTCCTGCTTACCTACTACAGTAATGAAGGATGTCCTAGTACACAATTTTCACTACAAATAACAGCAAATCCAATTCAAGTGACCGATAAAAGGAGGGGACTTAGCGGCTTCTACAACTGGACATCTGCATGTAGCGAAGGCTTCTGGTGTGGTGTAATATAGTAGCATTGTCTCCATTCTGTTTTCCTCAACTGTGCTATCCTGTGGGCCAGCTTCCTCCCATAATGTCTTCTTTTGCTGTGGTAAAGGTTTGGCCTTTGACTATCACTGTGTGTAAAGAGAAAGAACATATATTGCTGGTGGTTTTCTTCTAAGAGCATGGTCCCTTCCTCCCAAGCTAGTAAGTCACGTGACTCTCTGTGGCCAGAGCAGTACTGCGTGCTGATCGGCTTTGGCTGGGCTCCAAGTCCATCTGATGTTACACCTACGAAAGGCGCAAGCCCTTAAGAAGGGCAAAGGGGAAGTGGATTCTGGGTAGCAATCGATCACATTCATTCACAGGGAAACATATCTTTCACAAAATGGGAAGATAGCCCACATGAAAAAGATAGGCTGCTACCACTTGGCAGGACAGATACAAATAAAAAGATTCGGATTCTCAAGAAAAAGAATGGGAGAGAATACCTGACAAGAATCTTTTGATCTGTAGTAAGAGGTTGCTTAGTTACCTCAAGAAGAGAATTTCAGTGAGAGCAATGTAAATGGCTCACCAGTCATGAGATATCAAAAGCTAATAAAACAAAACAGATAGGCAAAAATGAAATAAATAATCTGTATTGGGCTTTAGTTAGAAATATTTCCACTGCCATGTGGTTGTCACAAAGAACATGTCCAAGGTGGGAGACCAAGAGTGTGTAAATTCACAGGACATCCAGGGTCTGTGTCTTTGAGTTGCCCAGGGAACCTTCACTGCTTTAGCAGTTTGGCCCCAGGTCTGTACTGAGGTGTATCTGAATGCTGTAAAGACTCCCCAGGGGACTCCACTATGCAGCCAGTTTTAAAATTATGGGTCTAAGATCTTATGAACACACTAAACAGAGAGACAAAGAAGTCACCAAACTGGTGGGGCTCTGATAGGGTACAGGATGAAAGTGAGAAACCATCAATACCAGTGGTTCCCATGTCCATGACTGTTGCCTGAGTGGCTACTTTCTACCAGAAGATCATTTCTGGGAAACTTGAGAACTGAAGACCACCAGCTTATGGTCATAATTCTAGGGAATCTGCACTTAAAAAATGTGGGCCACCAAAACCTATGACACAATCTAGCACTGTGGCCACTGTGGTATATAAGCTAGCTATGTTTAAAAAAAAAGAGAGAGAGGTAAAATTAATGGGATAGCATATGTAAGTATTTCATTCCATAACTAAAGGTATTTTAAAAATTGATTCACTAAATCATTCTGGAGGTTTTATTAGGTAGGAAATAGGGAAGATTTGTTAAAGTGTTAGAAAATTGAACAGAGAAAAACTAAGGGTAAGCGAAAGTGAACCATTGACAGAATAATGATGCATAACCTTTGTAGCAAACACCAAACTCTGGCATCTGAACTGATCTAATTTAGATTGTTTGGGCACAATATCAGAACCAATGCCTGAGCAGAGCCACATGGCTGTAGTAGTTATAGGCCTTTCCTTTAAGTGAATGGACTGCAGAACACAAAAGCTACCAGATAATGGAACGGAGATGCACTTTGGAGGCCAGACCAATGTCCCAGACATAAATACAGCCATGGGCTATGGAGTCCTAAGTTCTTAATTACTACCCAAGAAAAAAGTTAGGGCATCCCTGGGGTCTGTGGAAGAAGGCTACAGCTCTGGTGTGCTGTTGTGTACAAGGCCACAGGAAGTGTGGTGTGAGGAATAAGATCAAGGGGCTGGGCACGTAGCAAAGAGGCTGGTAGTGTGTGCTTTCTATACAGAGAGAGACATGGAGAGAGAGACAGAGAGACAGACAGAGGCAGAGAGAGAGGAAGGAAAGAAAGAAAAGAAAGAAAGAAAAAGGAAGAAAGGAAAGGAAGGGAAAGAGATAGAGGAGGGAGAGAGGAGGAGAAAGAATACAACACCAAAGGTGGACATCCATGCCCTGCAGAGAACTGCTCCCCCTCTATGACACTCAGGGTCACCTCATCCTGGCCCCTCATGGTCAGCATGTGGAAATCAGAAAAGGTCAGAAATGCAGCTCCTAGAAAACAAAAGCAAAACACATCTCCGAACGCATGGATGAAGGGATGCCAGCTAGGCAATTTTAAATAATAAATTCATTTCTAAGCTTATAGAAATAGCACTCTTTTAAAAATAAGAACTCCTGGCACACTCCTGAAAGCAAGGAGGTAGAGCCTAAGTGCTCCCATTGCTGAGGGTTGGTGGGAAGATGGCTAGACCCTACCAGGGCTGCCTGGTCAGTGAGAATCCCTAGCTGAAGAGGCCAGCAGGAGGGTCAGAGCTCCCTAGGAGGAGCAGAGTTTGGAACAAGGAGAAGGAAAGTGGGGAACTCTAAATAAGGGACAACAAATATGAGTTATGGCCCATTTTGGGTTAGGGCCAAGTCAAACTGCTTCTTTTTTTGGCAGAACTGGAGATTGAACTCAGGCCCTTGAGCTTGCCAGGCAAGCACTTATTGTACTGAGCTATCGCCCCAGCCCCAAAGTGCTTCTTGTTGAACCATCTCCATCTCCCTCTTTGTTGCTGAGCCCTGGTGGATCCTATGTAGCAGCAGCAATAATCCACAACCCTGCCTCTTCTTGAATCTGTGCTCTACTCCAGGCTGATACAACATAATGACATCAGAGTCACATCTTGTTTTGTGTGCACATCAGCCCTGTTTTGCTCCTTTTACACATAAGAGAACTGACATTTAGAAAATATAAGCTGTTCATATGAGGTTACATGACCCCAAAGTAACAGGTTAGGGTTCAAACCCATATCTGTGTGAGCTCAGAGTTACCTTAGTGGTGCTCGTTCTGGGCACTGCCAGGCCTTCAGTTGCCTTCTTTCTCCTCCTAGCAAGTGGGACCTAGAAGGACCTACCTCCAGGCCTGGCCAGGTCCCTGGAAAGAGATGATGTTTGTGAACATGCCTGTCTTGGTCTGTTTTCTGTCACTGTAACAGAATTGTGAGGTAGGATTATTTATAAAGAACAGAGGTTTTTATTGGATCACAATTCTAGAGGTCGGGGAGTCCAGGATTGTGGCACTGGCATTCACTTGGCTTCTGGAGAAAGCCTCAAATTCAACTTATGGTAAAAATGGACTAAAAGCATGACAGTGGAGAAGAGAGAAAAGGGAGGCAAATTTTTATGATAGCTAAGCACTTTCTTGAAGAATGGCACTAAGCCAATCTTCAGGGCCCCACCCCCATTCCTGGTGGGAACTGCATAGTGAAACCCTGTCTCAGAAAGACCAAAGGAAACATTTTTTTTAAAAAGTTGGCCTACAGGTCCAACAAGATAGCTCTGCTGACTAAGTAACTGCTTAGGCAAGTGCAGGGACCAGGGTTGGATGCCCTGCACCACATGCCACACCGGCCCTGGGCTCACTGAACTGGCCATCAAGAATGGGTGTGGTGGTACAAATCTGTAATCTCAGCCCTGGGGAGGCTGAAAACAAGAGGGTCACTGTGAGTGCATAGTGAGACCCTGTAGCAAA
This sequence comes from Tympanoctomys barrerae, assembly GCA_002564285.1. Lineage (NCBI taxonomy): Eukaryota > Metazoa > Chordata > Mammalia > Rodentia > Octodontidae > Tympanoctomys > Tympanoctomys barrerae. The sequence goes on from NDGN011497417.1 coordinate 10,152, forward strand.
TACATTAAAAAAAAAATTAGGCATGGAGCCGGGAAGATGGCTCAGTGGAATAAGTGCTTCCTTGGCAAGCACAAGGGCATGAGTTCAATCCCCGGTTCCAAAAAAAAAAAATTAGGCTCAGGGCTTGGGCGATAGCTCAGGGCCTAAGCAACTGCCTGGTAAGTGCAAGGTGCAGAGTTTGATCCCTGATACTGCATGTCATACCGGGGCCAGAACCCAGGGTGTACTGTGCCGTCCTGAAACCAGGCATGGTGGTGCACAACTGTAATCTGAGCACTGAGAAGGCTGAGACAAGAGAATCACTACAAGTCTGAACTGTGTAGTGAAACCCTGTATAAAATAATAATATAAAATAAATAAAAACTATGCTCAGCACTCCATAATTACTCATAGCTATTAGAAATTGAAATCTCCCTCCATCTGTAAAATTTTGATGAAGCTTTATGTATTACTGCCCTGTTTTAAAAAGGTTAGACTCTGTAAGAATGCAGAAACAGCAGGATTCTGTGATGCATGCATGTGTATTCCTCGCACCACTCAGGAGACTGAAGCAGGAAGACCCTGAGTTAAAGGACATACAGTGAGTGAGAGAAAGAGAGAGAGAGAGAGAGAGAGAGAGAGAGAGA
>NDGN011497419.1:0-11257 GCA_002564285.1 Tympanoctomys barrerae
AGAGAGAGAGAGAGAGAGAGAGAGAGAGAGAGAGAGAGAGACTGGAATTATACACAGAGTAGCCCTTGAAGGATTTTAAACAGGAAAGTGACAGCATCAAATATATATTGGAGAAAAACAAAACCAGGACCACAGTCTTGGAAGGGTAAGAGGTGAGAAAGAAAAACTGGCAGGGCTGCCTTCTGTTTGTAGACCTTCAAGTAGGAGCTGACAGGCAGAGGAAGGATTAATGTCACCACATGCTGCCCTCTCCTATGGGCCCTGCACATACTGCTCTTTGATGTCAGGAAGGCTTTGAAGAACCTGACGTTGTTTAACTGCAGTCAGGAGTTGTTTTATAGGGTGTGTAGTACGCCAATCCGCATTTCTAAGTTGGCAATAGTACTCAAATTGACACAAAGAAAGGAAGACTACAGGTATTTATTTTGTTTCTACTACAGCTATTAACCATGTTTATTGTTTGCTATGAGGGAATATATCTTGGAATCCTAAACTAATATTGAAATTATGTCTCTTTCTATTTAAATCTGAATTACTGAGGAAAAAAAAATGTCAATCAAAGGAAATAACCACCTATATTTATGAAAATATCAGCTTTATCAACAAGTCATGCAACCAAAACTGGAATGCAATAGCAGAGGGAAGAAATCTCATGGGAAGAGGACATGGATTTACAGCTCCTTGATATGTGCAGTGCTTTGTTAAGTAATAACTAAAATAAGTACTTCAATTGTGAAATGTAGAAAGAAAGAAAGAAAGAAAGAAAGAAAGAAAGAAAGAAAGAGAAAGAAAGAAGAAAGGGCACAAAGCATGCCACGAGGCAGCAGGGCTCCGCCCTGGAGCCCTGCTGGAAGAGGCTCCCATGAGCAGCGTCCGTGGAGGGGAGGGGGGTTGTCGAGCTCCCACTCCAGCGGGTGCTGCTTGATCAAAACCATCAGGTCACTGAAAGCACATCGTGTCAGTGTTTGTTCTGCCTCTAACTTATTGCATCACTAGAGACTTCATACGCAAGGCCAGAATGTTAACAGCGACCCAGAGGCAAGGCGGCCTTTGCAACGTCTGTCTCCATCTTGGGAAAGCTCACTCACAGAGGTGGTTTTTTTTCTTAACACATTATTTATGTATTTCTGCTACTCAGTTTTTTTCATCAATTGTCATAGGTCTGATGGGATAGAATAATTGTCACACCTTAATTTTTTACCATTCAAAACATGGACATTTTAAGTATTAGGAAAGCTTTAAGATATCCCCTGTGAAAGACCAATGAGAAACATTCTGAAGTGCCTCAGAAGTGCCTTTTAACGTTCCGTGTTAAAAATATCTTAGAATATTAGATGTGGAACTAGACATTTGAGTGCACAGACATTTGCCTCATTTTTCAGAAAATCCTAGCCATATACGATGACTTCTAAACAACACTAAGATCTCATCTATCTGTTCCATGATCAGTTTTCTTCTGACTAGAATTTCTCAGTTTTCAAAGTGAAATATTTGCATGAAGGATCAGAAGCATGGCTGCGAAGTGTAGGACCTAACTCGGGCTTCTGTAGATTGTTTTTGACATAATATTCCATTTGCCTTTTCTACACGTAATCTATTTTATAAATTGTATTTGCAAACTATCAAGGGGCATCATTAAAAAGTGTTCCCCTGGGCTGGGGCGATAGCTCGGCTGTCTAAGTGACTGCCTTGCAAGCACAAGGACCTGCGCTTAATCCTTGGTTCAGCACGCTGTGCAGCCCTGGAGCCCCGGGCATGCTGTGGCAGCCCCGAAACCGAGCCTGGTGGCACACGCCTGTAATCCTAGAGCTGGGAAGGCAGAGACAGGAGGATCACTGTGAATCTGAGCTGCATAGCAAGACCCTGTACCAAATATGTAAATAAACAAAACATTTTTAAAAAAAGTTTTCAAAGTGGTCTCTTTTTATAACTGGAACAGAAAAGACAACGTCTATTGATAAATTATTCCGACCATTTAATACACAAGACTGATTAGATTATGTCATAGTAAGAATCCAACACCTCTGTGCTTGGTGATACCCAAGATTTGTTTCTCATTCACAGATGTCCAGAGTGCTCTGGTTGGTGGGCTTTGTTCCCCTGATACTTGGCCTATAACACTGATGCAAGAGCTGACTTGATCATGAAGAATGTTTGTCTCCCAGTTCCCAGGGACAAGTCGAGAGTGCTTAAGGTATCCTCATCCTGCTCTTCCAACTTCCTGTCCCCTCAATTGAGAGTCCATTGGCTGGAATTAGCCCTATGATCCTGCCTAACCACAAGTGTACAGAATACAAAATGAGCCCTATGAGATAATCACTAGTCAGTGTTTCCACAGACCCACGCTGTACCAAAGGTAGTAAGTGTCTCATGTTGTATTTGGTCTCCTCTTCCCGCAAGGATCAGTCCGACCCAGAGAGATAGAGTAATCCATTAGCTCCACCACCCACAGAGGCAGAGATGGAGCAGATAGAATGAAATGAGCCTAGCTTCCTTGCTACGCTAATCTTGAATTGCTTATCCTGATGACTAAGAAAACATTCTAGAAGACTAAGAGGCATGGGTGATTGCTGATTCTGTGTATCCATCCAATTCTATGCATTTGAATACTGTGTTTTGAGTTTAGAAGTGTAGCAGGTGCATCTTAATTCTTATCCTTTGCAGGTACATCATTGATTTCAAGGTCATTGCCTAAAGGCTGACAAAGAACTGAGACCAGCGCAATCTGGAAAAGATGGGCAAAGATTTAATTTCCAACCCCCTTGCATCACATGGATAGCAGAGCAGTCTTCTGTAATGCAAGCCCATTACTCATTTGCAGTGGTAAAGGCCTACGTTCACTCTGGGTGCTTCTTTGCTGGCCCAGAGCTGGTACCTGCTGCTGCTCTTGAATGTCGTCCTCCAAAAACAGGCACACTTCCGGGCACCGCTCCACTTCCGGTCTGCTCTCCCAAGGTAACGGTGGACCCTTCCAACCCCAGAAGTTGGCATCCGCTTTCATCTCCCTTGTTATCCCTTTTTCTTTTTTCTTTCTTTCTTTTTTTTTAAACAAAGATGGTGAAGAAATAAACTGTACTTTAGAGTTTGTGGGGGTTATGCTCGTCTCTTAGTGAATCTCATTCGAACACACCTCTTCTAGGGTAAACTGTTTTATGAATTCCACACACATAGCCACTCTTGGATCTATGAATTTTAGGCAGGAATATCCAAAGGTTTGCTTCTTGAAGTTCTACCTAACACTAGCAGCCTCTGCCGTCTGTCTGTTTGTACCCACGTTTGCTCATGTCGTTAATAATTATGGAATAGAACTTGGGGTGCTTGCGTCTACACTTAACCTTTCTGCATAGACTCTATGTGATAACTCCAGTGCTGGGCTTATTCTGTCCTCTGTTCAGCCAACATATTTGAACACAGACCTCCTAAAAGCAGGGGGGCAGAGGACTGGTCCACAATCCACGAGGAATCATTTCCAATTCCAATCAGGCTGGGTTTCTAACTGCTTGAACCTGAATGTTTGAGGAAACGCCCTGAAGAATCCCTTAGAAATGAATGCTTGAGGCCTTGATCTGAGGACCTACAGCTGGTTATGGGAAGATGTTTAAGGACAGGTGAAATTAAAATTGAGAGACCTACATTTTATAAGTTAGAAGATCTATTTCGATGTTATAACTCAGCGTAAATTTCTGTAACATCTGAGTTTTTAGAAAAGTTTTATTTCAGTGACCCATTTTAACATATCAGCTATAGAATCATGGGAAAATTGTCAAGTCTTGCTTAGGGCAGTACCTTAAAGTTGTAAAAATAACCCCCAAGACAAGTGTGGTAATGGTACTGCTGAAGTTAAAATCCTGGCACTCTTGTAACTTCTACCATCTCCTTTTTTGCCAGCAATGCTGTTTGATAACAATATGGTTAGAAAACCATTAATCATTGAGAAACTACAACCAAAAAGCTGTTAAGTAACTTACTCAAGCTCACACTGACACTAATCAGCAGAGTCCAGAGCCTCAGGGGGAGGGACATCTGTTGGACAGTGTCCAAGTCAGCCACCTTTGCTACGCAAAGATTCTTTTCCTTTTGCCTGTCCCGGTTATTGTACTTAGGGCTCTCCAGGGAGATCGAGACTCAGCATGTCACAGCCTTCCAGCTCACCAAGCCAGGCTTACAGTGCTTCTGTTGACCTCTGAGGCCAACACAGCGGTTTCCTCAGCTGATCTCGGTGATGGTGCGTTCCAGAGTGACTGATATGAAAGTCGCTCTGCTCAGTCACATTCGTGCTGGCTCCAGGAATGCCTTGTGGTTTTGCTCAGACATCTCAGTGTGGTGTGAAGTGTCTCCTACTTATGCATCTAGTTAGCTTTCATGTTTTCATGTACAGACTGCCTTCTCTGCAGCGATGACAAACACTCATTTTGTTTACATAGGAAGCTCTTCAAGGATCAGACGTACTCACAAAATTATAGTGAATTAAAAAATACTCTCTAGTTGACGCCACTGACTTTATGAAAAAGAACGACGCTAATGCTGCTGTCTTTATGTAGCACAGATACGAAGGAGGGAGAGCTGATCAGTCACGGGTGAGACTGAATTAGTGCATGTCTAAGACAGCGCATGCTTTTCCTTTTCTCTTCTACTTAAGGTAACTTGAGAGTGTACCAGCTGTCGGACAGCCTCCTAGTCTATCAGCAGTGTGCGGGCTTATTCATGCTATCCTCTTGGGAGAGAGCAGGCAATAGAGAAAAACAACTCCATGATTGAAAAAGGGACCTCCAGGCACTGTCTAGAGTTGTTGATAAGCCAAGAAATGGGAGCAAGGGCAGCCTGTCTGTGTCACTCAGACCAATTGGAACAGGGTAGCAAGAAAGGGAGATGGCAGAAGAATCAGGCAATGAAAGCACACATGACTTTTGGGTGTTCCCTGGTGAAATGTCTGAAGAAACCTCTGTCTTCAAACAGTAGTAAGTGATTAAGTAGATAGATAATAATGCTGCGGAGGAAACAATGTGATGAGCCCTTTAGATTTCTTAAAATATATAATTAGTGTCTAATACGACACTTGAATATATTGTTCACTCATTACTGCCCTAAACTTGCATGATTTATTAATAAGAATATGTCAGTTAGATGAGGTAAAAGTGATTAAATCCTCTATGCTAGTTCTTGGGACCTTAATCATTAATTAACAAAATCAGAATGTACTTTGGCCTGGCTGAAGTCATTGCAAGTACAGGCTATATATATTGTTATCCTCCTCCTCCTTAGTATTGCAGAGAAGGGAGTTCAGGAATCGGCCATCGGAAGAGCTGGCAGTAAGGATGCAGCGTGATCCCTTGGGAATATCTATCCCAAGTCCAAAGCACAGAGAACGATTCAAAAACTTGAAAATATATAATGTTTAAATGGCAATGGAATACCCATCTCTAACAAAACTAAAGAAGGGGATACAAAGGAAGGACCATTTTGTATTTCTATGTACAAAATAGTTAGGATAGATATACAGCTACTTTCTCTTAAGTCAGTGAACAGAAAGATTTGTTCTAATAGTGTTTGTGGACAAGATGTCATATCTGCATCTTGTACTGTGAATAACCACTACAAAGATGACAATATGCAATGTATTAATTATTGAAACTGTCTTACTAATAGGTTTTGAAAGTGTCTCATTGCTGTTTCTCAATAAGATTAATAAAAATAAAATAAAAACTTGAAAATATTTTTATCCTGTTTAATAGCCTACCTCATTTTGTTTTCAAAATCTTAGCACCTGGACATCCTTCAAACGCAATGACTGTCTTCCGCATTCTGGCCACACTCATGGATCTGTCACCGATGAAACTCCAGTGCTGAAGGCAAAGCGCAACTGTGGGACGCTCCTGATGTCAACCTCCTCCTCAGTCACCCTCCCAAGCAGGCCTGGTGGCAGTGCTCGGCTTTGTCAGCAGTAAGAGCTTTACTCTATTAGTGCTCTGAATGGGGAGATGGCCGCAGAGGCTGCCGCGCTGTGGGGCGCCCGCTGGCTCTTCTTCTCACTGCTACTCACCAAGGGAACGCAGAACACACACGCACTCATCTGCTCTACCTTACTGTTTTATTTTACTAAATGCTTAAGGTTTTTAATGTTTGGCCTAAAAAAATGTATAAATATGACCTGACCGTGTTTTTGCAATTTTAGGACATTATTGAAAGAAGTTTTATGTAAAATATCTGTAGAGACGTTCATGTAAGAATTATAGATATGAATAAAATAATAAAAATTAATAGCTCTCTGAGCACTAACATAAACAGGGTAAAAGATCAAAAGGGGGAAATATACATACACATGCACGTAACAGGGTAGTTTGGACCATGATACTGCTGATTTCTACTGGTCTATTGAAGGGAATAGTTCAAGCTTAATTTTTTCTTTTTTTTTAATATTTTGGAACAATTTTACATGCTTATATCTGATATCTAAACAACTAATTAGAATATAACAGTATGTGACATAACAACCATTGTTAGATTCCTAATATTTTGTTTAGTAAAATTCTGTATTTTTTTTTTATTATTTTTTGTTCTCTTGAAAAACAAAGAAATAAATGAAAACTCAGCTTTTCATTCCAGAAGCATGACATCAGGATTTATTCCACCACTACTCCCAGGTTACTAGATTCTATGCATCCTTTTTTTTTTTTTCCATTTCTATTGTTCTGTTACATTCTTCTGTTCTCAGAGTAGCAGTTCTTGTTATCTGACACTATTATTTTTATTTTTCTTAAAATAGTTGTCTGTACTTCCTTCCTATTGGAACATAAACTTTAAGAGACAAGGCCCTCGCATGACGTGCTCACCTACACACGGGTGCAATATGTACCGAAAGGGTTCACATATCGGCTGAATCAATGAATAAACATTTGACTATGACCTTAAAATGAAATTAAATGATTAATATCTTTTCATTAAAACAATATCTGTACCAAAAATCTTGCATACAAGTAAAAAATGTTATACATATTGTCTGTTCCAGATATTTGATTTGTTAGCCAATTTTCTTGATACTTTCTTTGGAGGTTTACATTCGCGGAGAATTACAGGATTCCACCTGAGAATCCTACTGTGCTCACGCCTGCATCAAAGAGATCAAGAATCCTGCGGAGCTACATTTCTAAGAAGTGTCCTATTTCTAAAATTTAGGAATGGAGACAAAGAAACACGGAGGGCCTCTGCATGTTTCCTACTCGTACCACCGAAATTCACTGCCCAGGCTGCTCCTTTCAGCCCTTAGATGCCCTTTGTGCTAAGGAGAAAAGCCTCCCGCGGATGAGGGGAGGTTGGTGAAAGCCTACCAGAGCCCTGGGCTTGCTTCTGTGGCTCGCACGCGGCCGTCACATTAGGCAGTCGTCAATGGAGCTGGGAGATCTCAGGCAGCGAGATCAGGTTTGTCCTGCGGGACTTCGTTCCTGGCTTCCTAGATGCGTTCCTTCTTCAGAGGGGGCGGGGCCCTGCTAATGGAATGCGTGGGCTGAACTCTCACACCAGATTTTTTTTTTTTTTTTGAGCGACTTCAGTTTTCTAATATTAGCTATAGGATTCATCTCGTCCATCAGTCTAGGTTCTAATTAAGCGCAGTTCCTGAAATCTTACCATCTGACCGTTTGAATGTCACCACCATTCATAGACGTGTGTTTCTTTGAATATCCTAATTTTTATTGGCCAAATAAAGCTCCAGATGTCAATTTTCTTCATCATGACCCACAGCAGCAGTTGCGCCTTCTGCCCTTGTCTCAGGCTAAGCAGACACAAGGATGAATCAAGCAGGGTGCAACGCTGGTGACGTGCTTGCGAGCCAGGAAACAGCAAGTAGAAAGCGCACACTAACCAAGCCCCTCGGCCCCGGGGGCACGTTCCCACGGTTGTATCGCCTACGATACACTGGTCTTCATTTTCTCTCTCTCCACAATTCTCATCTGTGTTTCAAGTGGCTGTGGATCATTATTTTTTATATTTTGTGGGAAAAATAAAACACAATTTTATAACCAAATGTTAGGAGAATAATAATAGCTAATACATGATTATAGTTATCTCCAAAGTAGTTATTCATAGTACAAGATATGGGCATAAAAATTTGTCTAAATGATATTAACACAAACCCTTCTTTTCCTTGAATTAGGAAGGGGTAAAGGAAAGAAGGGAAAGGAAGAAAAAAATATGGTACTTTTCTCAGTATTTCACTGGGGGAAAACGCCATTTGCGAAAGAAACAAAGTGGCCAAGTATCCACTGCTTTTGTCTCTCCTGTACTTGTCAAAATAGCAACAGCACCCTCCACGCTGTGGCTCCTTATTGCCGTGACTTGGGTCCGTGTCTTGGAAGAGGAAGGTTTGATCCTGACATTCTTTCTAAGAAGCACTTCGGCAATTCCCGACACTTGAGCTTGCTTATTTCCCATTCTCTGCATTTTTACCGAAATGACTCAATTCTTTTAGGAATATTTGATTGGCGGCTCTTATTACAAGGAATTTTGAAGGGATAGGGAATGTAGCTCAGTAGCTTAGGTACCTGCCTGGCAAGTGCAAGGTCCTGAGTTCAATCCCTAGTACCAAAAACAAACATATAGGAAAAATAAAAAAGAATTTTGAAAGCGAAATACAATTCCACTGCAGTATGAAACTTTTTTTTTTTAATGGATAAGAGTAGTTTTAATTCAAATTTAGCCTTTATTTAACTTTTATTTTTCTTGCCTTTTTTTGGGAATATCTTTGGAGTATACAAAAATTTTATACCTCTTGGAGAATTGGCACATCTAGATATTGCATCTCAATTATTTTTGCTTCTTCTCTGGCCAGGTCTGGTCTTTACATCTTCTTGCCCAATAACTGCCTTTGAATTCACCTGCAAATATTAGGTTAGTAAGACCATTGTAATTATCTTGTGATTCAGGGCTTATATTTTAAAACTATACCATCTGTTCACTAAGTCCAGTACTTTGGTATGTTTTATTTATGACTGAAATATTTTTAGTAAATTTTTCTACTTCTTTTCTCATGACAACTTGATATAGAAATTTCTATCAAATTTTTGCAAAAGTAAACGTCAAATCTATTTTGATCTCATTTCCATGTGTGTTCTATTTTAATTTGAAACAACTCATATAACTATCTTTTTGCTCATTTCTATTTTGATAAAATATTGGAAATACAGATTTATCTTGACGATCCAAGGTTTCTATTTTTGTTTTTCTTTCACAAAAATATTAGCAAGAAATTTAAACAAGAAACTTAGCCCTTAATCAGAGCAATGGAAGGAGAGCATGCGTACTTAAAAAGTCTCCAGGGATGAATCTAAAGTGTACAGTAATGCATCAATGGGTGAATATTTCTGCTTGTAAACAATTTGGTTTGTAAAAAAAGAGCATTCTGAAAAACTTCCTTCCTTTCTCCAACTGCACATCAGATGACAAACAGGGCCATAGCTGTCTTTTCCACACAAACACAAACACAACCACAGCCATTTTCTGCCAAATTGTAAGATATATTAAGTTTGTAAACCAAAACATCACTGTATTTTTTCTTTGAAAACTATCACCCCCCAAAACATCAGAGCATAACAGAAAACTCCTAGACATCCATTTTCCTTTCCTGGTTAAGATTCAATTGTTTTAAATGCATCCTATGGATAGATATGAGCTAGCAAAGGAAAATAAAAACTGTATAAATTTTGATGCGAAAGATGAAGCATTCTCTCCATTTTATGTCAATTCTGTGAGAAAGCAGGACCCTAAGACAACTGAAAGGAGACAATCTCGAAAGATCACGCAGTAGAAGTCCTTATAACCTCTTTGCAATTTGCACTCTTTTGGCCTTTATACTTTTTGCCCTATAATAACACACACACACACACACACACACACACACACACACTAGCTCACTAACTTGACGTCTTGCAAGCTATCCTCCCCATTATATTCGAGATTTGCTGCCTCCGACGTCCTGACTTACAGTGACAGGACTGAGCCCATAAAAACATAGTGTTTTACACCTGTGTACCAATCACTACGCATTAGTGTCAAGCTTCGAAACTCTCTTTTACCAATTAGAAACATCCTTACTGAAAGAAGCTTCTATGTGGTATTTTGGGTAATGACATGCTCTTGAACATGAGAGACTTTCTTGTGCGACTTAAAACACGGTGATTTCCGATTCCCTGCACAAGGATTCTCACTGCGTTGTGCAGGAATACCTCCACGCCAGTTTGCATTTGTCACCACTAAATTTTCATGTTTTCTTTCTTTCAAAAACCGGTTGAATCCCTGTCAATATCGATAACATACTTTTGTGAGGAAAAATTTTGCTTGCTCGAGTTCAATCCTCCCTAGAAGAGATCCCTCCCCCCTTTTTTTGTATTTTTATTACAGGCTCCACAGAGTCTCACTATGCAGCTCAGACTCACAGTGATTCTCCTTGTCAGCCTCCCAAGTGCTGGGATTACAGGTAGCACCACCATGCCCAGTGTCAGTCACGAATTCAGCTAAGAGCTGGGCCAGCACGGCACACTGGGGATGGAACCCTGCTCTCTGTCCCTGCCTGAGCAGGTGCTTTAGTCCACTGAGCTATCTCGCTGGCTCTGAGTACTTTTTTCAAAACAGTTGCTAATGCTTTTCTACTATAAAATTTGTTTCAAAAGGAAAAGTAGTGAAGCCTTTGCAGAGCATTGTTCTCAGTTCTCATTTCTGTTGCAAGCTTCAGCAGCTTACGGCTTCACATTCCAAACAAGCTGTCAGCTAAACTACAATTTAGAGGAGGGAAAAGTGAGTGAACCCAGGACCTAGCACCTCCCACAGCAGCTCTGTGTCCAGCTGGTGACACGACCTGTCACTAAGTGTCTCAGAGAACAGCCTTTACAGTACAAGTCTACATGGTGCACGGAGCCCATACTGAGAAAACAGAAACTGCAATGTTAGATTGCTCCACACAGACCTGTAATTAATAGATATAGAATTCTATGTGAGATTATTCCTGCATATATACATAGAATTGATATATTTTATGTGTATTATATAATTGTGCAGTCATAATTCTTTTATCTCGTGGTTGCCCCCATGTTTCGGACTTTAAAGATAGTTCAGTGTCTCAATTTCATTTCAGAGAATAAAGAGGTAGTCAGCAAATGTGCAGAATGCTTAAATTTAATATGAATTTATTACATCAAAAGTTGCTTTAGGCCGGGGAGATGGCTCAGTGGAACAAGCGCTTCCCTGGCAAGCGCAAGGGCCTGAGTTC
>NDGN011497420.1:1734-20657 GCA_002564285.1 Tympanoctomys barrerae
AAAGGAAAGGAAAGGAAAGGAAAGGAAAGGAAAGGAAAGGAAAGGAAAGGAAAGGAAAGGATCAAGGCTATCCCTGCAGCATTTCTCCCCTTAGCAGCCCTGGAGACACAAGCACATCTGGTGAACCTTTGTGCTTGCTCCCTGGGCTGCCTTTGACAAGCAGATACATCAGTATACAGGGCTGAGGCATGAAGTGAAAGGCAGGGTCTGTGGCCAGGAAGGAGATGCATGGCTCTGTGGTCTATTTAGCATGACTTCGGGTCATACTCTGACTGAGTATGAAACAGACTGAGCTTGTCTGGCCCCACTGCAGGGCTCCCATCCTTAGTCTCTGCACAGCCCTCTGCACATTGTCTTCTCATTGAAGAGAAGAAAACTATGTTCTTTATCTTTGGTCCTCCTACTCATTCTTACCACTAAGCTGTTGTAGCTCAGGTCTTGCAGTTCAAGAGCTTCATGATACTCAGAGGGTCAGAGCCTGCCCCAGGCAGGGCCATACCTTAAAGAGGGGTTTTGGAAGGAAAGAAGCAGGCACCATGAGGGGAGGAGTGGCCAGGGCTGCCACGCTCTTCTGTTTCTCCATAGGACTTGTTACCATGTCTCACATTGTTAGTGTGCACATCTAACACACTTCCTTCACTGCACATCCCATGGAGACAAAGCCCTTATCACTTTGTTACTGCAGGCTGTGCAGCACCAAGGACAGTGTTGAACTAACAGTTTAAAAACTGAAAGCATCCATGAGATAGCTCAGCAGACTAAGCACCTGCTTAGGCAAGCACAGGGACCTGGGTTCGATCCCCAACACCATGTGTCATGCCAGCCCCACCTCCAGGCATGCTGAGCCAGCCACCAAGATCAAGTGTGGTGCTGCAGGCCTGTAAGCTCAATGCCGGGGAGGCTGAAAACAGGAGAATCACTAGGAGTCTGAGCTGTATAGTGAGATCCTGTGCCAAATACACACCTGTATACATATACACATAATGAAAGAAAACAAGAGCAAAAGGAGGAAAAGAAGGAAACAAGTTTAAAGAAATGCTAAGGGCATGTTGGATAACTGCCTTTAGACATTTAAACAACCCCCATGTTGAAGAGAAAACTTGAGGGCAAAGCTCTAGTCACGAGTAAGAGTGGTGGAACATAGAGACTACTGGCGTAGAGTTAAACATGCCCTGATTCTAATACCACATCTTTCACCTTAACATGCTCACATTGTTAAGCATCTCTGAACATAGTTTCTTTATCGGGAGAATGGGGATAGTGGTAAAGTAAACCTTCCTCTGTAATGGTGAGGATTAAAGTAAGTAACATATTTAAAACTGTGCATTGGTAGCTGTTATTAATATTAAGCTATAAAAGAGTAGAACTTAGCCATTATTTAATATTTCCCAACAGATCTATCCAGAAACACAAAGTAGCCTTGTCAAATAGCAACTCTTGTGTTCCTATGAATATTTTGTAAAATGAAATAAAAGAACTATATGGTAAGAGGCTACTCAGAAGCAGACAGGGGCCTGGATGGAAGGTCATTAAAGGGTAGAGTAGGACTCAGAAGGCCTAGGCTGAATGGTTTCGCTACACAGTCACCCCTCTTCTCTCTGACACCAGAAATCTCCCTTCTTGTTAGCTTTATCCCCTCCTGATTTTCAACACCAGGAAGTTCATTAATCCTTAATACAGTTTTTCTTCATTCTGCTGAGCTCTTAACATCACTGATATTTCATTCTCTTTTGTTCCTTTCACACAGACAGACTCCTCCAACGACTACTTGAGCAGATTTGTGTTTCAGTTTTTGTTAGCAATGTCTCGAAATTTCTTTCCACCTGTGCCTTTTGTCCGAGAGGCAGCTCAGTGAATTCTTCTTGGGCAAGCACAGTGGCCCTTCTGCTCCATCTGAAGCATGTGCTCCACTTTCCTGATACCTCACAGTCCGGTGGCCTCTCTTCCTTCTTATACAAAACTTCTCCCTGGTGACAGCAATGACTCCATTCCAGTCTCATTATGAACTTCCCTGAATCTAATGTGTGACTTTCCTTCCTTAGGAGAACTCATCTGCATTTAAAAGTTAAAACCCCAAGTCCATGTAAATAGCTTCCACATCCCTGTCAGCCTTGACCTCTCACCTTTCCCAGATCCAGTTCCATATTTTTACATGCACCTCACACAACCTCATCTCACATGGATGCCAAAGTAACTGTTACACCAACCACTGTCCTCCTACACCACATCCTCTCCCAGTTACCTTCTTTATCAGCAATACCACAAGTCTTCAAGAGCCCCATTTCAAAACCTTAGACTTCTGACTCCATCTTCTTTGTTTTCCACCTATTTAAGCATCATTGAGTCTGACTGCAACCCCTTCACTGCCAAAGCAGTGCAACAGTTTCTTGGGACCAGTCTAGCCTCAGCCTTCTCTGTGGTCCAAGACTGAGGCTTGGAAAATGCATTTTCTAAAGGATCTATAGTCAACATGCAATCAACATCCACCTTCCAACTCAAAATGCAACACTTTCTGATTTCCTGAGCATCAAGTATAAATTCCACGAAAATAAATCATCATTATGTCTAGTTCATAATATCTGACCCAGCACCCATCTTTAAATCCCTCAATATTCCTTAGAACTTTCCGTTTGAGTTTTTCTTACACACACACACACACACACACACACACACACACACACAGACTCTTCTGGTCTACCTGGCTATCTCTGTCTCTGTCTCTTCTCTCACCTCTCTCTTCCTCTTTCCAACCAATTGTTCCTCTTCAGAGCCGTATATTGTGTCATTGCCCCCTGTTGGAAAGCCCTCTGCCCTTTTCTTTTCCAAGTAAAAATGCCATATTTCCTCCATGACTCTGTTCTCAAATCATCTCTTCTGGAAATATTTTTTCTAGCTCAACTTCTCAGTCCCCAAAGAAACTCATCACTCTCAGTAGATAACCTTTGCCCTGACTCCTTGCCAAAAGGCAATAAGCTTATTGTTTTGAAAATTCCAGAGCTATAATTTCCTAAGGGATACATCTCCTGTCCCAACATACACTGGACAAATACAGTTCATCTGCCTTTCTTGGCCTGGTTTTCAGTATCTAATGTGCAGAATAAATCTGTCCATCATCGTCCTAGCAGAAACCCCCCTCCCAAATCCTTCACTGAACTGTGATAACTACCTGGACCATCTCTGTAGCATTCAAGGATTCCTTTTATTGGAGTTAATTATTGTCATGCCATGTCTGCTTTTCTCCCTAACTTCTTTGTGAAATTCTTCTTGGAAGAAGAGATTATACTTCATGGAAATTTGTAAGTTCTCAGTTAAATAAAATCAAGCCCATATCTAATATTTTTTCAAGCAAAAGTCCAAACTTACAGACATCCATAAGAAGTGTTTTCCTTTTATAGGCATCTTTCATATAAATCTATATGGTATCTCAGAACACAGGCCAATATGACCATGATCTTAAAATTCACTATATAAACTCTCAGCCACAAAGCAAATGCTAGCTCTGGATTAGTCCTTCTGTCACAAATATCTAGAAAACTGGACTGAATATTAAGTTACACGTTCACAAGGTGAGCATCCCAAAGTCTGAGCAAACAATAGCTACCAAAAACAATCTGACAGGGCTGTTCACACAGAGTTGGGAAATGTCTAGGTGTCTAATAAACAGAGTAGACAGATCTCACTGGACACCTATGCATTCAGTGGAGATTCTAAAAAGGCCAACCCTTCAGAGTAGAACTAAAGTAACAATAAACAAAGCTCCTTGAAACTCTTCTAATAAAGCTGAGCAATACTTCTTGAAAGAGTCAAATTGAGGGTCAAGTAACTTTGCTTTTAAAAATAACTTTAATAGTCTTTAAGTGAAGACAAAAAAGTCCTCACACTCAATAATGGAATATTCACAATGCACAAGATAAATACAAAATTACCAGGAAAGAAGCAGGAAAATATGACCTATAACCAAGAGAAATGTTGACCAACCTTAAAAGACATATAAATGACAGAAATAATATAATTAGCAGAGGGAACTTTAAAAAATTATTGCAAACATGCCTAAGGACTCAGAGAAAAACATAAACATAATGAGAAAAGCAATAAAAATAAAAATAGACTCTAGGCCTCAAAAACATAATATCTAAAGTACAGACTTATTGCATGGGCTGGTATATCATCAGATTAAGCACTTTTGAAGAAGAAAAGCTGAACTTCAAAATAAGCAATAAAAACTATCCAGAAAAGTAAAGAGAAAAAGAGTTTAAAAAAAATAACATAGGCTTAATGAGATGTAGGAATATATATTACATAGTAGAGCACAATTAAAATTGCATTCCTAGGAAGGAGGAAAAAAATTTTGAAAATTTTCTAAATATGATAAAAATATTAACCCATAGAATCAAGAGTCAGAGGAAATCCTAAGCAGTAAGAATACTAAGAAAACCACATGAATGTACATCATTAATCAGATTGTTGAAATCCAATAATAGAGAAAAAAAATCCTAAAGAAGTCAGAAGGGTGGAAGAGAAATAAACTGAAAAAAAACATACTAAGTAATTGCAGCAGGATGGAGATAACAGAAGAAAGTGATACGGAAGAAGTGTAACACATAATGCCCATGTGGGGTTTATCCTTGCAATATGAAGCCCATGCAACACTTGAAAATCAAACAACAAAGTTCATCACATCTACAAAATAAAGAGAAAAATCCACGTGGTCTCATTAGATGCCTGCTCCACAGGAAGCCAGACATCATAGCAAGGGTGTTGAAGCACCCCTTCCTGGGGTACAGCTGAGATCTGGCTCCCACCACCTGCCCACACTGGCTGTCCCTGTGAGCAGCAGCCTTGTCATTGGAACCTGTACCTCAGGCAAGCTTTAAAATGACTGCATCCTCGTCTGGTATTGAGTGCATTCTCAGAAAATATGTCAAGCAAAATCATTCCACCGAGCTGTTCCCAGATTTCTAACTATGAAAAATAAATTAAGCCACTGAATTTTGGTGCAATTTATTCTGTGATGTTGAACAATCAATGCACAAGAAATGCAAATTAAAGGCACAAAGAGACACCACAGTGCATTGGCACTACCAAGTGTTTTGAGAATATAGAACAAGTAGGCCTCTCATCCTTTGCTCGAAGGAGTGTGCAGTGATGCAACCACCTTGAAAAACAGACAGGTTGTTTTTATAAAGTTACACATGTTTACCGTGTGATCCACCAATTCTACAATGCTTGTGAAATGACTGTGTATGTCCATCGTGCCTACAACTTGCACAAAAAAAAAATTTGTAACATCCCAGTTCATGAGATCCCCAAACTAGAAATATTCATCAAGTAATGTCTGGAGAGACAAATGCCTGTATATTTGTACAATAAAATAGTATTCAGTAATAAAAAGGAAACTGGTAATACATAAAGCAGCACAGATAACTCCCAAAAGCATTCATCAAAGTGAAAAAAAAATAAACACAAAAAGAACTATACTATGTGGTCCTGTTTACATAAAGCTCCGGAACAGACAAACTACTCCACTGAGATAGAAATCAAACCAGAACTTTCCTGGAGCAGAAAGGGCAGTTAGTTCATTGCAAAAGGCTGAAATGAGTCTTTTACAGGGTTGACAAAAATGTTTTATATCCCAATTAGGCTGGTGATTACACAAGGGCATGCATTTATCAAACAAGCCAAACTATATAGTTAAACGAAACATCTTATTGTATATGAATTATACTTCACATAAATTCAGAATGCATATTTTAGCATCAGGTCAGAACCCTTCCAGGATAAAAATAACCAAGCATTTCCTATCCTCTCACCTCATTCTCTATCACTGTTTTGATTTTTCTCTATATTTATGTATCTCAGTGTCCAGAAGATAATTCTTGGTTTTTATTTTCTCGGGTGGCCTCATACGCAATTCCTCTCAGTTTTTCCACTTGTATCCCTATTCTCTCTCTCGCTCACTCTCTCTCACTCACTCGCTCTCGCTCTGTCTCTCTCTCTTTCTCATTCTCTCTCTCCTTCTCCCTGCCTCTCTCTTTTCCCTACCTTCCTCTCCTATCCTCCCTTTGTCTCCCCCTCTCCCTTCCCTCTCCTCCCTGTCCCTCCATCCTTGCCTTCCCTCCATCTTCCTTTCCATCTCCCCTCCCCTTCCCTTCTTTTATCCTTTTCTATCTGTAACACTGATAGCACTAGAATTTGAGCCCAAGACATTCCCAGCCCTTTATTTATTTAGTTAGTTATCTATTCAGATAAAGTCTCACTGAGTCTCTAAGTTGCTATCTTGTCCAGCATAGGTTTAAACTTGCAATCCTCCTGCCTCAGCCTCCCAGACTACTGAGATTACAGGTGTGCACCACCATGCCCAGATTATTCTCTTTTTAAAAAATTCTCTTTGCATGGAAATGCAGCTGTGTTTCTATACAACCTTTTCTGCCCCATCTACAAGTGAGAAGAAAATATTCTTTTTAAGCTGACCTTCCCATAAAAACAAGAGCTTTAAAAATTATTTATTTATTGAATTGCTTATTTCTCTTCATTTTAAACTGTACATATAATGTTCATATTAAAAGTTATGTATCAGTGTTTACTAATAATTATTACATGCAACTTACATTATCCTTTGCTGTTACTTGCACCCTATTGGGACACTGCCCTTACTTGTAAAGGCTTCCTTTCTTTGCTTCCAGAAGACTTTTTGCAGCACCTGTTCTTGACACCAAGGCAAAAATAAATAATCAAGAACTTTAGGGGAAACTAACACTTATTAAAAAATGAGCACCCATTAGAACCTTCTACAAACTTTATGTCACTTAATGTATTGAACAGTATTTTTCCTCACTTTATAGAATTAAAAAATGAATAGTGAAAAGAAAAAAATTTGTGGTCCACTAAACCATGGAGGTGTGCCCAATGCCAGACATGTGAAGAATTATATGTATGACTTCAGGAAGAGTTTACTTTTGTTTCTGCCACTGACCTAACCCTTTCACAGGAAAAAAGAAGAAAATTGATAAAGAATGTGTGTTCAGATGAAGGAATATCACACAGCAGTGGAAAAAGGAAAGAACACTGCCGTATGTAACACCAACTTAGATGAATCTGACAGAAATCGCATTCAGCAAAAGAAGCCAGATGAAAAAAAGACATGGAGTATGAGTTCATGTACATGAAGTTTGAGTATAGTCATAACTAACTCATGATGTAAGAATAGAAAGATGATTACCTTGGGTCAGGGGTACACACAGAGAAAAGATTGGAGAGAAATTTCTGGGTGCCAGAATATGCTGTATATGGCATTTATGTGCTAGTGACTATAATTATATATATATATATATATATCCAAATATATATATATATATATCCATATATATATTATATATATCCATATATATTATATATATAATATATATATAATTAACAACCAAGCTGTACACAAGATTAATACTCTCAATGCATTTTATTATATTTATCATCCCTCAATTAAAAAATCATCTTCTATTGTTAAAAAGAAGGTTTCTGTGCTCCACTATCACATGGATTCACTGTTGGGATAGTCTAGAATTGGAAAAAATGACTTCAAGTCAAGCACACCATTTTGACAATCTGTGGAGAATACATATGGCCCCTTTTCAAGGATGCTAAGGCATTAGCTGGATCCCAAACCTGCTCCAAAGTCTGGGACCTGTACTGCTGCTCCTAATGCCAGAAGTTGGCTGAAAACATGGATGGAAGAAGCCCAAGTCTCAGCACTTTCTGTGATTTGCTTCATTTTTTGTGATGCCTCATAGGTTTATTTTTGAATCATCCCAACTGGAGTTCCCACATAGGTCATCTCATACATGTTCAAAAAACTCTAGGAGGTAACCAAGAAAAGATCTGCACTATCTCCTTAAGAACACTGACCCAGAAAACCAGCAAGTTTCAGAGGGATGTGAATAAAAGCCAAATCCTATAATAGAGTCCAAATCTTCTGACTCCTAAATAGAGTTCTCTCTACTACAGAACACTCACCTTAGTTCTCTGAGCTGAGTCCCTTCCACTTCCACCCCTCCTACCCTATGAATGTATGTTCTGATGAAATGTAAATAAAAGAAGAAGAATCAATGGTTTAAATTGTGTTTCTGGTTTTCTTTGGATGATGGTCTAATTTCTTTAAGCCTGTCTACATTTTATTTATCTTCTGAGCTAAATATTTTCCATACCTTCTCTTTGGCCTTTTCCTTCCTCTAAGGAATTCTATTGCCTCTCTCTCTCTTGGTACCTGTTGTTATTCAGCCAGAAAGGTCAGGCTCAAGAGCAAAAACTTAATCAGCCAAGTGATTGGGTGAATCTGTCCCAAGGAAGCTCTCCTGCCATGTTCCAGGATGTCCTACTTTCTGGAACATGTCCAATATATTATCAAGTGAATCTGATAGAATTTCCCTGGCAAAGGACCCAAGCTGAGAATGGACAACTGGGAAATTCATTTAAAAATCATCTAAAGGGGGAACAAGTTGTTTTTGGAAATTCACCTCACCAAAAATGCTACTGAGGCATTCTTTCCACTCCCTCATTATTTTATCACCAGTTCAATTCTCTCCTTCAAATACTCTTCCTCATACCTCGAACTGCATCATTTCAAGATTAAGAAAAAGTGGCCACTGCATGGATGGGGAGACAACATAACAGTTATTAAAAAACCAAACATCCACAGGACACTTTAATATGTCCCTTCTTAGCTCTTTCCATGTGACCTCTGTACCCGCTGCCATCCTCACTACTATTCCTCATTCCTTATCTATCTGCTTTCAGACATAAGAGATGTCCATGTGCATCTATTAGGCAATAGTTCAACTATGGAGCAAAACACCCATCACTTACTTAATGCTGTATGGATGCATAACAAAGTTTTTTCTAGTTGAGGTACCCTCCTGAAGAAGCCTCCCCCACGTCCCTGGTTACATGATTCTGTAGGCAGTGAGTGGTTGAACAGATAGTAATGGGCTCCTGCAACCAGTTGAGATTTTATGTCTCTCCCCACGCTCATCACTTGACAATGAATGGTGAAACTAGAAATGGAAGGGAAGGGCATAGCTTCTGCTAATTAAAATAAAGGAGTTTCTAGAGGCCAGTGGTCCAAAACCTCTCTGAGCATGCAGGGCTTGGATAAATCACTCTGAGTTAAGGAAGTTCCACCATCTGAAGACTCCTCTGCAGTGTATCTTCCTCTTCCTCAGTATTAGCTTTCATAAAGTTTAATTCTTAGTTTCTTTCTGTAGGAAAAAATAAATGTTTGGATGGTGAATATGTTGCTTGAATCTTTGGTGAGTCCAAGGTTGAAACACCTGTGAGGATGTATGTTTACAGACATGAAGTAAACACTATTCCTCAATCTTCCTTTTCTTCCATATTTTTGGGCAAAAGAAGTCAGAAAACAGAAATTACCACAGCAGCCATCCCCTTCCCTTCCCATGGATCCCTCCTTGGGAGTGAGAGGTTAGTTGCATGGGTAAAGCACTGCCATCACCAAGGTCATCATATGCAGCCACCCAGAGAGCCTACACAACTCCAGACGGTTCCATTCATATAGACTGAAATGGAGCAGGCGCAGCTTGCTGACTGGCTGCTGGAGTGTCACTGCTGTAAGAAAAGCCACATTTCATACTGATGGAACAATTTATCATTAGTTAGGCCTCATACTAAAGATTTGCACACATCTTCTAATTTAATTTCCATGACACCACCTTGAAATATTACTATCTCCATTTTGAAATGCTTAGGAGCTACTACTGCGTGATTTATACAGCAGTGCAACTGGATCTCAAAGACTCTATGGAACTTTTTGAAACCATGGCTATTGACTATTTGCTGCAAGGTCTTCTGAGAAGCACAACAAAAATGTTTCATCTGGTTATGTCTTAGTTGACCATAATCTGTGTTGTATGTTGAATTGATTCCCTGAAGGAAAAGGACCCTGATTCAAAGGTAGGGAAAGTGTATCTCTTGTCTATACACTGCACAGCATCAAGCAAGTCATAACCTAGCAACACAAAGGTGAAAGTCTCCAGGTTTACTGCTTTGTACCGTCATGACCTTGGAAGAAGTATTATCAGACAGCTGGATTCCAGGGACTGTACTTATAAAACAAAGCAGAAACTTTCCTTGCCTATGGCAGGATTAATGAAAATAATAATTGTGAAAGTGTTTTATAAACTATAGAAGCCCTTACATTTGTAACAGGACATTAATAGTGGTTATAAAAAAAGACAAAATGTCCTTCAAGGGTCAAACTGGCCAACTCCCCATGAGGCAAGGGGTAGAAACTGCAGCTTCTATTGTTGTTGTTGTTGTTGTTGTTGTTGTTCTTCTTCTTCTTCTTCTTCTTCTTCTTCATCATCATCATCATCATCACCTGGGCCAGTCGTTCCTGCCCTTCAGCAGACCAATTTCCTTATGAAGATATTCATTTTTGTTAATAACATTCCCTTCTGCACTGGGCACACAAACCCCTCATAGATCTTTTTCCTCATTTATAAACTTGTGAAATGTTAAATTGGATGTGGATGAATTTCATCTTTCTAACAGTCATCTATACTCTCAACACTTCAAAGAATTTTCATATAGTCAGCCGGAGTGTACCAAGTCTATAAGTGACCTCATCTCCTCAACATCTGCTTGACCTCCTGCCCTGCCCAATGACTCACCCCCAATCCACAGCTGTACCATAGACTCCTGATCCTTAGGTGAGTGCATCCCCCCATGCACACGCACACACTAGACATGCAGTTCTTATCCCACAGAAAAACGATGCTTAATATAGGGGTAGGGAAGGATAAGTCCAGTAATTTCAAAATATTTTTACTAACAACATTCTTTTAACTTGGGGGCAGTGCTGGGGATTTAACCCGGTGTCTTCACACTGAGCTATATCCCAGACATTATATTATTATTATTATTATTATTATTATTATTTATTTTGAGGCAAGATCTTACTATGTCACTAAACTGTCCAGGTTGGGCTCGAACTTGCAGTCCTCCTGACTCAGTTTCCCAGAATTCTGGGTTATAACTGTTAACTGCTACTATGCCTCGCTGCTAACAATATTCTTCTGTTCCCACCCACTTCCAAGATATGTTTACAACTCTTTCCTTTGTCCCAGGAAACACAAATGCTCAAAGACTTTTAAATTATATCCAGAATGATCTGGATTCCTCCTCCACTCCCATTCCAGTTCTCCTGCTTGTTATGGCTTCTTAGCATTTGAAAATACAGAACATTTTAATTATGAATGATCTCGCTTGTCTGACCCATATCTCACCTGCCTCCCTGCTGCCTTAGAATTCCATCCCATAGTCAGAGGAGTATCAGTTTCAGAAAATGAGTTTCCTTGGTATCTAACCCGAAGTTTCCTTTTGCAAGTATCATCTTATTACTTCAATGGACCACACTAAATAACTCCTCTCCTTCACTGCCAGTCTATCTCCTCAGAGATTTGTAGATTGTTGCCATGGCTTTTCCTTCATCACCACTTAGCTCAGCCATATATATTTAATTCTTTTCATCTTTCATCATAAATCACTCCCTTCAACTCTTAAATCAGCTCTCTGCTCTTCTCTGGATTAGCTCCAACTCTCCCAATTCACCTCCAATAACTGATATCCCTCCTGGGAGTTCCAACTGCCTCTATATACCCTACTTTCTCTGCCCTCTCTACAAATGAAATGGGAAGGGACTGACAGATAATGTGAGGTGAAGCTTCCTGCATATTGCATTGCATACATCTACTGCAAGCTGCCCAGACCCCTTGTGTAAGGAAAATCCCAAATCATGTAACCCCTTTCCTGTGGTGGAGAGTGAGTGCTGACAGGGAGACAGGCCCTCCCACCCCCTGATATCCTCTAGACCTCTGCCTGGGGGATAGTAGAAGCAGATTTCAAAACATCAAACCAGGACATAAAGCAGAAGAATGGTAAATGTGCTAGCCTTCAGGCAGACATCTTTTGTATAGTGTGGGCTGCATCGGGATGGTGCATCACCACCTATACAATCCCTGCAACAACCTCTCTACCCCTGCTTTGAATACATGCTCAGGGAACTCCTGCAGATTTAGAAGTGATTATCCTATTTATCAATTCACAGCAAACTTAACAGGAAAACTACACACATGTCATTCAGTAGAAGGCCTTTTAGGCATTCTTTTGTCCTTTCAGACAGCTCAATGCCACAAGCAACACAATGGTTTTCCTTTATTCTAACTGGGTGCTTTTCCACTTTGCCATATCCTTAGTGATGGTCCTACTCAAGTTTAGGGAGCTATTTCAGTCTGAGACAAATGGGCTGCTGTAGGCTGCTCTCTACAAGAGATGGCAGAACAACCATCCCCTTCTTTGTTCCCCACAAAGAGCCCCATCAGCATGATTGTTCTAGATTAGACTGCCAGCCCCTTGGGAAGAATCAGGAAAAAAAAACAGCTGAGTTTTGCCTACATTTATTTTATATAATTAAGATCCTATGCCACAGAAGAGTTTTGTAGCTTATCTATAAATTAAAGCCAATGTAAAAAGAATATCCCCATCTCCCCAAAGATGATAAATATCAAAATCAATCCAAAGGGCAGAATTTAAGCTTGAATATTCATATAAGAAAATGAATGGAATGACAATGATATATGTTGCCCCAAACATGGAACATATGGTAGTAGGGTATGTCTGCTCTGTGGGAAGTTCTGCAGTGGAGGCTGTATTTGAATGGGGCTGGAAGGCATCTGTAAGGCAAGAGGCTAGCCATGCAAGGCCAGCTGCCTAACTGCAGATAGCATATGTCCTCTGAGACAGGAGAAGCCAGCCTGTTCCAAGTGTGATCACCACAAGGACTGAAGTGCTTTTCAATAAGCTGTCTGTCTCTCCTGGGGTCATGGAGAGCTCATCCAGTTACACTTAGTGTCTTGTTTGATCCCATCAATACTCATTTGATCCCAATCTTGTTGAAAAATGCTTGGCCAAAATTTCTGGCCTTTTAATGTCAGAATCCTGGCTCTTTCTGGAAACAGCATTGCTAGATGTATCAAATGATGCATAAGAGTGCGGTTCGGATGCCAATGGGCTGTGCAACTAAGGAGGACTTGGATGGTCATGATTTCCCTACAGCCAATAGCAGAGTAGCTCTTAGAGGACACTCCTTTCTACATGAAGCTCCCCCACTCTGCAACCTCAAGTCCCCATGGAGAATTTGATTGGAGTAGTATATATTTCAGATGCATTATGCGTGTGACAGTAGCTTCCTGAAGCCTGCCTGCTTATAAATGACAAGTTTGGGGATACAGAAAAAACACTTTTTGTCTGTCACCAGCATGTGACCATAGCTGATCATATTGGGTCCTATGGTCACTGAACAAGGTGATGGATAACTCCAGAAGTGTTCAAAGACATAAAAGTTGAAGAAAATCTGAATCTGCAAAGAAGCAATTTTTATATTTATTACAAGAATGTCAGATACTAAAAGAGAATGTTTCCTGTGTAAACTGCAGAAGCCACAGTGACATTAAAGCCCGGTTGTTCATTACAAAACTACCCCTTGTAGGACAACAATGATCAGTCTCCCATTTCTGTTCTCTGAAGACACTATCGAACTCATCAGACTCTGTCCTTTAGCATGAACTATATAAATTCCAGCATGATCACAAGGGGTCATTTTAAGTGCCAATGCCACTAGTGCCAGCACTGAAATATGCATCCACATTATTTTCCTTAGAGACTACACACTAGCATATTTTCTGTGCAATGACTGGGGAACATCTGCTTCTCAGTATTTCTGCTGCGACAGAGTCTCAAATGTGTGTGGGAGTATGTGTGTGTTGGAATAAGCATGGGAGATACTTGTAGCTCTACAATGGACATTTTTCAATACTTCCCATCCAATTAATATTAGACATTAGTAACCAGTGAAGCATAAGAATTTCATTTATTTCGGATGATGAGAATGATAGAATAGAAGCTGGGTTTGCTCAATGGAATTACTGTAGGCTTTTTAAAAAACATGACTTCTCTTACGTGCTTCTCTCATTCATTTACATTGTATGTTTTATTCAGAAGTCCTTCCCAGCAGTCTTACAAGGGAAACATCCATTCAAAACTACCTGGTTTCCAGCAAAAGGATACAATGGGAAGAAACATGTGCCCCCACCTCAGTGACTATGGCAAGAAGCGAGGGAGTAAATGAAACAGAAACCTCATTTTAGGCATCTCCAGCTGAGAGATCTGCAGTGAAACAGGCCTGCCAGAGATTATCACCAAGAGCTACTCTTGTAGACACACGAACTGAGAAAAAGGAGGCCAAAGGAAGCGGGGAGAAGGAAAAGAAAACCAGAGGAGGAAACTATTGTTTCTCCCTGGTATTACAGTGACTTCCCCAAAGCAAGACAATTTTTACAACTTTCTTCCTTCTCACCATCCCTCTTCCTGTCCCTTGTTTGGTAAGTCCTCTGGGGCTCTCCCAAGACCTCTGAGAAGAATGAGAATCTCCATGCAAAGAAGACAGGAGGTGGGAGAGGGTAGCAGAATGGATCAAGAAGAGAAGAGGCATTTCCTTCCAACCCAGCATTTGGGAAGGAAGTACAATCAATGGGAGGGGGGATTCAATATAAAGAGGAATTATATATTCCCAGGGAAATTATACTTCATTCTCCAAATATATGGTGGCCAGGAGGAGGAACAAGGGAGAGGGAGGAGAGCAAACAGTTTTATCTAGTACCATACTAAGGTGGAATTTAAAAGTAATAGGAACATTTCAACTGCTATAGAGGCCAGCAAAGAAGGAACACACTTATGGTTTGGATTTTTTGTAAGTCAGTAAAAGAAGGAAAATGTTGCCAAAAGTAGGAAACTTTTCCCTCCAACTTGGTTGCTAAACAGAAAAGAAGGCCCTTGGGGGTGGCCACAGTCAGGGACGAAATAAGAAATCGGTCTAACTTGAGGAATGAAGAACCGGGATTAAGAAGCTGTGGTTTTGGAAACGAGCGGAAGAGAAGGGGCTGGTTAACAGTGGTTGTAAATCTGCGTAAGTAACAACGCAAATCCCAACACTCTCTAGCGGAAGCAGCTCACCAGTCTGGTAGATCTGGAAGAGAAGGCGGGGCTGGGAGGCGCGGATCGCCGCGGACAGCCTTCCCTCTCTCCCCCCTTCTGACGCCTTCTTCTCGGGCATCAGGCGGATTCTCAGCCTCCCTTCGCCGTGGTGAATCCACCAGCTGAACAGCTCGCTGAGGTTGAACTGGAGCAGTCCCACGGCTGCCTCCTCTGGGGGCCCAAGGCAGCCCTCAAGGATCGCCTCTTCGCCCAGCTCCAGCACCAGCTGCTTGGCCCGCCGCAGTTTGCGCACCGAGCCACCCTTCAGCACCCTGGACAGAGTCGGCCCCAAGGCCGGAGACGGCGAAGTGTCGCCTCCGGCCCAGAAGACCCCAGGCGGCGGCCCCAGCAGCCTGAGCAGCGGTGCACAGTCAAGGGCCAGCCAACCACGCGCTTCAGGCCGGCCGGCACTCTGCTCTGAGGGCGATGGCGGCGGCAGCAGCAGCTCGCGGGCATAGACGCGGAATAGCGAGGGCACCACGAAGTCCACCGCCAGACTCTTCCTCTGCAGGCGCGAGTAGCTGAGTGGCTCCCGGGGCTGCAGCGGAGGCGTTATGGCCTGTGACCCCACGCGATGGCTAAGTGATGCTCCGAAGCCCGAGGCTACCGCTGACAGTAGGGGCAGGAGCCACAGGAGCCCAAAGGCTGCCATCCCGCCAGGGAGGGCTGTTTGTACTAGTCTGGAACTCTCCCGAGCTCAACGTCGCCCTTAGCTTTCCCTCAAACAGGAAGGGGCTCCAACAGTCCTTGGTGGTAAAGGGCTCTTTGCACCTCTCTCCTGAGCACTGTGTGTGCACTTGATTCTCTACGTTTACCCTAGTTGCGGTCTGAATAAGTCTGAGCTGGAAGCCAGGTGTGAGTCCAGAGACCCTAAAGCTCTCTGGGCTCAACAGCTGGACTCTTGGCTCTCACTCACCCAGCCGAGTGCCGCGCCCCCGTTTGTAGCTCGCTGAGCTCCCGAACCAGAAACTACTATGCTAGAAGGGAGGTGGCAATTGGGTGCTGTCCTCTCCTGCCTCCCGTGGCCGGAGCTGGGGTCTGTCCGTTCTCCAGGCCGCCTCCAATCCTCCGCAACTTTCCAGGCTGCCAGCTGTGGCTCGAGGCAGGTGCCCACTGTCCTGGCCACCTCCTCCGGTTCCTTGGGCTCCTCCGATCTCCTCTCCCCGGCTCTGGGCAAGAGTCATGGGAGGGGGCTGTTATCTAGCGCCCCCTCAAGCGACCTTCACTGCAGGAAGTCTTGGGACCGCACTGCCCTCTGAACTTCTGGGTGTGAATGCGAGCCTCGGTGCTTCGGAACGGAAGCTCTAGCAGCCTCCGCTCTGGCAGCCGCCAGCGTACAAGTTTGCAACGTCCTTGCGGTCGCCTGTGTCCGGGCTTCTAGGAGTTCTCTCGCAGGCTCCAGGGCCGCCCCGGAGGCAGCGGCAGAGGGAAAGCATTCAGGGCAGGGAAGCCACAATCTTGCCCACTCCTCACCTATCTCTGCGCCAGTGGCTTCAGGTCTTTGGCTGGAAGGCGATGAGAAGGTGTCTCGGTGCCCCGCGACCCCCGGAGAGCGGCAGAGGAGGGTGCCAGCTGCCACCGCCGCTGCCGCCCCCGGAGCCGCTGGATCGCATCTGCCCAGGCGCCCGCCACTTGCAGCTGGCTGAGCCGTGAGCGCGCGCCGGGAGGGGGCGGGGCCGCGGCGGGGGCGGGGCTCGCACGCCAACTCCAAGCTGCTGCGCGACCCGAGCAGACCTGCCCCGCCCCGCCTGCGCCCGTAACCAATGGCGCAGCGAGATCGGCTCCTATGCAAATCTGCAGAGGCCTCGGTATTCATTGAGAAAAGCACTGCGCCGTCCCGCCCTCCCTCTGTAGGTCTTTCTCCTTCCTTCCCTTCCTCCAGATTCTTTGCCCTACTTAAGCTGCTGTGTGAACAGAAGCGGGTTTTGAACAAATGGGAGAACTGAAGGAGGACGTTGCAATCAAGCACTCACTCTAATTATTCGTTTAGCAGATTAAATTGCTCTGATTTTTAAAAATCAGGTTCCAGGATGAAAGGAGACAAGGCTAAGAAAGGAGGGACAGGGTGGCAGCGCCACACTGCCAGTCCAGGAACAGCTTGTGTTGTGCCCTGAAACCCAATTTCCTGACTCCCGGTATCTGAGCGCATTTCTGGGAACCTTTTGATCGCGCTTCGCACACACCAGGAAAAGTTGGCGGTGGGGAAGGGAAGAGAGGCGGGGATCGGCTGAAGTCTTACAGAATTATTCTCCAGCTCCAAAAAATAACATTTCCGACCGCTGTCAGGTACCTTATTTTTCAGAATGCTGTCTGAGCATGTGCCGCCTCCTCTACGGCTGGAAGGCAAACGTATGGTGCTGGGGATTGAACGGACAGTTTACTGTGTACTGCACAAACACTCACGGAACTACACCACCCCAGCCCACTGTAATAATTGAATTTTGATTTTACAGATAAGGAAGTTGAGTTGCAGGCAGCTTATTGTTCCCTGGGTCATTCCCGAATGTGACTCAGGGCCCTTACTAATGTGCTGTACCACACCTCTCCATTAACAGGCCGAGGAGAGACAGAGGTGACTGAGCTGGATGGCATGAGACACTTGCTCACTGTCTTGAGTGTGACAGTTCACAGCTTCTCCCCTCCCCACCCCACCCCCCGTCTTTGCTTCCTTTTGTCCGTATGGGGCTGCCCACACAGAACTGACTTACTGGCTGTGTTTATAGCAAACAGCTTACTGGGCTGACAAACTACAGTCTTTGGTTCACATAAATCCCTCAGTTCCTTCTTTGTAAAGGTTGATTGTCAGACCTTGTGCTAACTCTAGGAGCTAAGAAAAAAGCAAAATCCTCTCCGGAGTTCAAAGCCTGACAGGTCACAAAGGTGCATGATGGGAATCAGGCAGTGTGAGGTGGAATACTCTTCACTCAGTAACACGCTCATAGCCCCACAGGAGGTGGAGCCTCATGAAATCTCTGCTCTTCAGGAACTGGTCTCTTTCCAGCACTGTGGCATTCCCTTTGGCTAGTGGAAGACCTGATAACGAGAGATAACGCTTCGTGGAATCACTTGCTGTGGCTTTATGTTTGCCACCATTTGTCACTCACAGTTTGACAAGCATCTGGCCTCTGCCTGGAATTCAGAGAAAACACACTGGCTTTACAAGTTGAAAAGCAAAGATTTATCTGATCCAAGGAGAAGAAAGGATGTTTATTTCTTGGTGGAAGACAAGTGGAGGGGACAGAAAGAAAAAGAAGCATTTGGCGGTTAATACTTTCCATATATGTGCACATACATATAACTTTGGATTTTTATCTTGTTTTGCTGTCGTGCCACTAATAAAAAACTTTCTGTTTAAAATGTGAAAAAGACCAAAATGCCAGCCCTTTCACTCACCACTCTATCCTTCTATCTCCATGTAGGTCTTGTTCAAAGGCAAATGAATTCAGTGATTTCTCAATGATGGTGAAGCAGCTGCTGAAATGAATGGCCACTAGGGGGCTGCAGAGACTTGAAACTGAAGACGGTGTTTCCAAGGTTTAGTTAGCGTCCTTCCAGAAAAGGCTTTGGCGCCTCATGGACACGGGGTCTCAGTTAATGCTTGTGCTTTTTAAAATTCTCTCAAATTTCCCCCAAGGAAGGAAAAATGCCTTTCCCTATAGATTAAATTGCATTAAATCTCAAAAAATAGTGTTCGTTCTTTGTTAAATTTTAAAAGATAGAATGGATATTGATAGTCTATCCAACAGTATACATATGCATCTATGAATGTGTGTGTGTGTGTGTGTGTGTGAGAGAGAGAGAGAGAGAGAGAGAGAGAGAGAGAG
>NDGN011497442.1:890-15342 GCA_002564285.1 Tympanoctomys barrerae
TTGGACTCATAGTGATTCTCCTGTTTTCAGCCTCCCAAGTGCTGGGATTACAGGTGCATGCCATCATGCCCAGTCTCAGTCACTGTCTCAGCATGCCCCAGGGGCAGGGCCAGCATGGACCCTGGCTCTTGCATCTGCCTAAGCAGGTGCTTTAGTTCTCTGAACTATCTGGGCAGCCTTTTCTTCAAGGATAATTTTGAAACCATTTTGACAATGTGATTTTAGTTTCACATGCTTCTCTGGAACATTACTTCCTTATAACATGTGACTTTGTTTATAAAAAAGCATTTACAGAGTCAGGAAAAGAAATTCTTTGATGGATGGAAGACATTGCTCTAGAAAAACTAGTACATATTCTTGGAACTGGAAAAATAACTAATTATTAATCTTTTTAATAATTACCTATGGAAACTCAAAATTATGCCACGGGGCCTGGGAATATAGAGGAGAATATTGTAAATTCCTTGACTCGAGGAAAAGAGTGGGATGGCCAACTGTGTAGCTAGCTGACCGTCGTGCAAAATCATAAAGGCAACAACAGGAGTGTTAACAAAATGCAGAAGGATTGTTAGGGGTAATGGCTGCTACTCTCTAGTCTAGTCCAGATAGTCTCAGACCACTGTTAGGTGTGAGTTTATTCACTAGATAAATACTGAAGTCACCTTTCCTTTTCACAGCAAATCAGAGTTTGCAATATGTCACTTTATGGGGTGCAGAGAACCAAGTGACATAGACATTGTCTCCATTTTGTGGATGAAGAATGTGGTTCTTAGCTGAAAAGTAAGCCACTCTGACCACTCAGTGAGATCAGTAACCCTAACAGCCTCCTCCAAGAGCTCCACAGTCCACTGCAAGCCGCCACCTTTACTGTGTATGATCCTGTGAGTTGAGTTCAAGATACTCTGCTTTGTAATGATTTAGCAAAGCCCCACTAACAGAGAGGCGAAGGTTCTCTCCTCTACCAACCGTTATGCAGGGACCATTGACCCCAATTCTCAACCAGTCCTTGATCTTGAATCTGATTTTAGCTCTCCTAGTCCAGTTGTAGCAAATGTCTTGCTAACTCACTTCAGCCAGATTCCCAACACCATTCATGTCTGATTAAACTCTCCATCACCTGCCGTCTGTGTTGGGTCATGCTGAACTTTCTTCTGCAAAAATGCTATTAAAGCTATTTAACCAGATTGGCTCTCTCAGTAATTTTCCATCTACTGAACCTCCTACTTTGATCATTGGCAGCAAATTTTTATGTCTTTGTTGTATTAGGAGTTCAGCCCACTTTCTCTTGCAATAGTTTTTGACATCTATTGCAGTGGTACCAAATAAACTCTTCATTAAAGTTTTAATGAGTGATAGTTTTTTTTTCTTTAACAGTCATGTATAGCTAAAACTGAAATCATACTTAACAAATAGGTGAGACTAAGATTATAGGTATAATAATTAATTATTGCCCTCCCACAAAAGAATATTACATGTTAAGCATCTCAAAATTTAAATGTTGTCTTCTACATTACCTTTCTTTACCCTCTATGCTTAATAGACCTGTATTTATATAAATGTTTGATCCATATTTGCTGACTCCTTTATCATGAGTGGTGGGATCTCTGGATGGGCTCCTAGGCTTTGTGTGTACTGAACAAAGAATTGGACATGACCTGCCATGGTGAGAAAACAGCAGCAAAGTTTGATTAGGAGACAGCACACTCAGAATGAGCATGCTCCTGCTGGCAAAAGGAAAATGGTGTGAGCATGGAGACCTTGGGTTTAGGGCTGTAGAGTGCTGTGCCAGATCCAGGGTCCCTCCCAGTGGGTCTCTCTGAGCATGAACATGATTTACAGGGTGCTGAGTTATATAATCTATGCCTATGGTGCATGATTTTCCCTTTAATTTACTGTTATAATTGGATGTATGGGATGTGGGCCAATTGTAGGAATCTTCAGTGAGCTCCAGCTGAAGTTGCTATAGATTGTGGGGATTGATTTGGCAGACATGGTTTGAAATTATCCACAGCAGGCTCAGAGATTTTTGCTTTACTTATTCTGCCTCTGGGTAGCCAGCTTTAGGACAAAGTTTGGAAGTGTTTGCCATTGGGCATTGCCTAGAGCCAGGTAAGTGCAGGGAAGTCATCCAGCATTGGGGTTGGGGTTAGGTGGGGAGAACAGTGTCCCAGTAGCCCTAATTATGCAATTTATATTAAACCTTTCAGACTTAGATTTCACAGGGAAATCAGGTTTTATTGTAATTCATCTTTTACTAAAATCTCATTTTCTTTTCATAATTAATATAGGTCTTGAACCAAAGATCTTAGTTAATGATATAATATTAATAATATTAGTCTCAGTAAATCCCTAAATATAGTCTTAATGTTGCTCATCTACTTTGTTCTGTTATATAGGCAAAACAAAACTTCCACCAAGGGTCATTCCTAGAGTAGAAAATCCTTTTTTGTTTTGGCCTCACATGTTTCAAATCAGGACAGAAACATTATATATTGTCTAGTATTACAGACATCTAAGTTAGGTAGAAATATTATAGGCAGTTAAAATGGAGATAGATTCTCAAGAAAGTCAATAGAGAAGATGAAAACACATGACAACTGTGGCTGGAGATATGCCTGTAGAGGGCCAGGTTTCAAGATAAGGACAGAACAATCAGGCCTCCATGTCTCCCCAAGAGATAAACAACAAACTAAACATTATACTACAACTGGTATCACTTTGTCCAATAAAGTCTAGGTAGACATCAGTCACCCATGTGGGTGACCATGACCTCTTGATCCATCCCTTTCTAAAACAGTCTTTGTTCTTTCCATGTGCATTTGCTACATGGCCTTCTTCTTCATTAGGTCAGTATTTCCTTTGTCTGTACTTGCAGTCTTAGTGGTCGATCATCAGTTTGACCCATGTAGTAGCCACCTCAATGATTTTGCTCTACATAATATTCTTTGAAAAGTGGGATCATTGGCACCTTGCTTTCAGGTCCTCTCCTATCTCTCAAGATCTATGTCTGTCAATATATTTTTCTTGCTCTTAACCTCTGCTGTTCCTTAGAATTCATGCTTCAGTTTTGGAGAACATGATTTTGGCATTTCTGACATCTAACAGGTTGGGAGTTGTATTCATTTCCCCTTTATCACTAGAACAAATCAAAAACACTTTCCTCTTTGCACTTTGTTCCTCATTTGTGATTATTTACCTGTGACACAAAGTCTCAGGTATGAGTTTACTTTAACAAATTGAATAGAAAAGTCAATTCACAATATCCAAAATTGTTTTTTAATCTTATGAGAAATAACAGCTGAAAAGAGTTATGTACTTCTCATAGTGGGTTTTTGAATTATCTAATTTCAGTGAGAATTATATGAAAAGCTAGATCTAGTGCCTGCCCTGAAGGAACTTATAATCTAAATGTGGAAAAGAGTAAACAAAAATGAAAGATACTTACAGGTGAAATCAATCCATAGCTTCTTATTTTTAAAGGCCCTAGGGAGAGCAGCAGAATTTTCATTGTGTACTTCCCTTATAACTTTTGATGAAAAAAAAAATCAATCTCTTTTTATATATTACCAGCTGAATGGATTCTGTGATGTGTGTATGAAGAAATGAACTGAAGAGGTAAACAAGCTTAGAAATTTTTAGTTGAGTCTTCCAAAAGGAAAAGAAAAGAGATAAGGGACCATTTGTCAAACAGGCACAGGCTACTACCTGACCCAACTCTTGCCTT
Organism: Tympanoctomys barrerae; assembly: GCA_002564285.1. NCBI lineage: Eukaryota > Metazoa > Chordata > Mammalia > Rodentia > Octodontidae > Tympanoctomys > Tympanoctomys barrerae. The sequence goes on from NDGN011497442.1 coordinate 4,615, forward strand.
CTTGTCTATCTTTTTTTCATTCCTTCTGCTGTTTCTCCCCAGGGTACACCATGAGACTAACAGAGTCCAACAAGAACATCTGAACTCACAGGGCCATTGTCAGAGTTTCTCTGAGTCCCAGCTGCTGGTTCTCACTTTGAAGACTGCCAGAGAGATTGGCATGCCTAGCCCAGCCCTGCCTTACCCTTGTTGGAGCTTGTCTGAGTCCCAGCTGCCAGTCATCACCTGGAAGACTACCAGGGGACCTGATGGGCCTTGCCACACCCTCCCCTCACCCTTTCCTGAGCTCCCCTGAACACTGGACACCTGCCTTTGACTGCAGGATTGCCAAGGGCACTTGGTAAACTTTGCCCTGACCTCTCACTCTCACTGGAGTTTGGCTGAACCACAGGCATCTGTGGGAGCCTTGGTGAGCCCTCCCCCCTGCCAACCTACCATCGGGAGAGTCTCCCAGAATTTTGGCCTGCACTTATCATCATCGCATCCTGTTTGAGCTCTTGAGCTATGGCTGTCCCCCACCTGAGGTGGAAGCCACATTGAACTGCACACAGTGGGAGCTTTTGTGAGCCTCCCTGCTCTCCTACTCTCCTAAGAGCCTTACTCACACTCACCCTGCACCCCTACCATCTCTTCAGAGTCAGTGAGAACATTGAAGATTCAAAATTGACAAAAAGAAGGAGAAAATGCAATCTTACACTTCTAGCCCACCCAAAACAAGTGCAGGAGACAAGGTCATAGAAGAACTTGGAAATCACCCCCCCTGAAATTTCTGACATGATAGCCACTGACTAAAGAAACAATCTCATCACACTAAGGAGGAAATCAGGGAAGAAATAATAGCTCAAGTAAAAAAGTAAATGACAACATTCGTGAAAGAATGGTTCATTTCACCTAAGAAGGAGTAGATTTAAAAAATAGAGGCAAAAGAATGAACAACTGGGATCTCATATTTTATTTTGGCGGTACCAGGGATTGAACTCAAGACCTTGTGTTTGCCAGGCAGGCTCTTACACTGCTGAGCTACATTCCCAGCCCTGGGATTTCATCTTACTGAGAAGTTTCTGCATGTCAAATGAAATCAGCAACAGAGTAAAAAGACAGCCCACAAACTGGGAAGTAATCCTGAACAACAATCAATCAGACAAAGGACTGCTACCTAAAATATATAAAGAACTAAAAAAAAAAAAAAATCAGGCCCTGAAGACTCAAAGACCTTACTCAAAAATGGGCATCTGAGATGAATACATGCTTCTTAGAAGGAGAAATACAATTTGCAAATAGATATATGAAAAATGTTCCATGGCACTGATCATTTAAGAATGGAAATTAAGACAACATTGAGATACCATCTCACCACAGAATGACTGTCATAGAAAAATCAACTAATAACAAATGCTGGAGAGGCTGTTCTGTTGATGGGAATGTAAACTGGTACAACTACTATGGAAATCAGTGTGAACACTCCTGAAAAAACCCCCACTAAGTCTGGAAGTCCCATTCAACCAAGATATTCCCTTCTGGGTATTTTTCCAAAAGAACTGAAAATGTAAGACCATGGTGTATATGTGCACCCATGTTTATAGCAGTACAATTTGTCATAGACAAGTCTTGGAAACAACCAAAATGATCAGCACCTGAGGAATGGGTGAAAAATGTGGCTTTTTATACAATTGAATATTACTCAGCCATAAAGAAAGACAAACTTGATGCTTTTCTAGGTAAATGAATACACCTAGAGGCTATACTCAGTGAAATAAATCAGATCCACATGTGTAAATATTGTATTGTCTTCTTAGCTATTACCTGAAATAACAAATAAAATCTGAAAGGCATAATAGATATAGTAAAACAGAAAAAAATGAACATAAGAAATAATGAAGATGAAGGAAAGGAAAAAAGAGAAAAGAAAGGAAGGAGGAAAACCATGCAAATATAAATATGGGATAGCTGAGATGATTGTACTATCAGTTCTTTGAAAATAGCAATCAATGTTTAAAATTTTCACTTTCACTAACTATATTTTAATTTTTATAATCTGACAGCTACATTGAATACAGCAATGTGCAATACAAAAAGTGCAGTTCAATATCTCTCATCTTGTTCTTCTAAATGTGTACTCTTTGTGATGTCTTATCAGTTGTGATTATACTATCTTTAAAATAAATAATAAAAATTAAAATTAAAAAGGACAAGACAAAATTAAGTTTTATTGAAAACAAGTGTAGGGGCCAGGGAGATGGCTCAGTAGAATATATACTTGCCTGGCAAGCGCAAGGGCCTGAGTTCAATCCCTGCTTCCAAAAAAGGAAAAAAAAAAAAAAAGCAAGCAAGCAAGCAAGTGTTAATGTTCAATTATTTGTCAAATCTTGCATACCTATAGCTATTAATCTGAGCAAGAGATTTGATGATAAAAATAGGAGATACAACAACCATTGTTAATTTGCTATTCTTGTTTTTAAAATCTGTACCATATGAAAGCCAGCCAAATAGCTCAGTGCATTAAAGTGCCTGCAAGCAGGTGCAGGTGCAGGGGGTTTGATCCCAATGCCTGCTATGCTGGCCCCGCTCCTGGGGCATGCTGAGATGGCAACTGAGACTGGGTATGGTGGCGTATACCTGAAATCCCAGCTTTTGGGAAACTGTAAACAGGCAGATCACTACAAGGCCTATCTAGTAGTGAGATCCTGAACACCCTGTAGTCCCTTCCTTAAAATAAAAAAAGACATCTGTACTATATGTATTGTTGTATGTGACTCTGTTTCTGTCTTTGTTTTTCCTTTTGGTTTTGCTTTTACTCTTTAAAATAAAACAAATTAGAATTTTTTAAAAATAGAGGGGAATAGGAAAATGATGGAAACATTGAATGAATAATAATATAGGAAAGAACTAGAATGCATGAAACAGATTCAGACAAATATCCAGAACATTGAGAATTCCCCTGAAAGTTAGCAAAATTGCTTGAATGAAACAGAAAATAGAATTTCAGACCTTGAAGATCACATTGCAGCTAATGAACAAGAAAGGAAATATCTCTTAAAAATAACAAGGAATCAGGAAATAACAATGTAATAACTGCAAGATGATGCAAAAAATATAAGACTAATAGGTATAAACAAAACAACTAGAGTTAACACAAATTACATAAAAAGATTGTTTGCAGAAGTAGTAGCAGAAAATTTCTCAAGCATAGGAAAAAATCTGACATACAATTAAGTGAGGCTTATAGAACTCCAGTTAGCCATAATCAAAATAAATCTTCACCAAGACACATAGTAATCAAGATTCCCACAACTGAGCAAAAGGGCAGAACATTCAAAGCTGTTAAAGAAGAAACAGATAACCTATAAGAAAGTGGAATCAAATTTTCCATCAGAATTGTGGCAGATTTCTCAACACAGACCATTAAATCAAGAAGAGCTTGGACTGAGATATTTGAGGTCCTGAAAGAAAGCAATTTTCAACCCAGATTGATGTATCCTGAAAAACTATCTATCAAATTTAATGGAGAGATTTATACATTTATGACAAAAAACAACTGAAGAAATTCACGTCAACCAAATCAACCATACAAGAGTACTGACAGATTTTTTTTTCCAGAACTGGGGATTGAACTCAGGCCCTTGCACTTGCCAGGGAAGCACTTATTTCACTGAGCATCTCCCCAGCCTCTCTGACAGATATTTTGGAAAGAGACAAAGATGTCTACAACTTCAAGAATAAGAGAAATAAACCACCAAGCTGATCAAACAATTAAGCAAAGGGGAAAAGTAGGCTTCCTACAGACAGAAAACAACATGACAAAGATAAGCCAATACATATGAGTTATAACTTTTAACATAAATGGCCTCAATTCAAAAATCAAAAGAAGCAGTCTGGCAGAGTGGATCAAGAAACAAAATCCGACAATACATTGCATATAAGAGACACATTTAAGTCAAAATGAAATTAACTCACTGAACATCAAATGATGGAAAACAATACTCCTTACAACAGGAATCCAGAAAATAAAAAAAGCAGGGGTAGCTATTCTGGTTGCCGACAATATCAACTTCATAACAAGCATGATTAAAAGAGATAAAGAATGTGCGATATACTTGTTAGGGAAAAACTGCAAGAGGAAGAGATAATAATTAAAAATATATATGCACCCAATATAGGAGCACTCAGCTATATACAACACATTCTAACAGACATGAAAAATCAAATGAGCAATAACATAATTGTACTGGGAGATTTTAACATCCCATTGACACAAAGAGATAGATCAACTACACAAAAAAAGAAGCAAGGAAATAACAGGACTAAACCAAAGTTGTGAAGAAATAGACTTAGTAAACCATTAAGAGTGTTCAACCCAACAGCATTAGAATATACATTTTTATCAGCCGCAAATGGGATATTCTCCAAACAACACCATGTGATAGCACATAGATTATGCTTAAATAAATGAAAAGGAATGACAATCATACCATTCAAATTATCTGACCAAAGTGCAATGAACCTGGAAATTATTGACAAAAGAAACAGCAAAAACTATGAATACATGGAAACCAAATAATACCCTCCTGAACAATGGGTATTATCCATCAATGGACCATGAATGAAATTAAAAAGAAATTAAACAATATTTACAATCAAATGAAAATGCAGTTGCAACTTAACAGAACCTGTGAGATGCAAATAAAGCTGTCTTACAAGGGGAATTTATAGCAATAAATTCTCAAATTAGGAAAACAGAGTAAGCTCAAATAAATAATATTATGCTGCACCTCAAACTCCTACAAAAAGAAGAAAAGTCAAATACAAAGCCCAAAGAAGACAGGAAATTATAAAGAACAGAGCAGAAGTAAATGCAATGGAGGAAAGAAAATACAAAGAATTAATGAGTTGAAGAGTTGGTTCTTTGAAAAAATACATAAAATGGATAAACCCCTAGACAACCTTGTCAAAAAAGGAAATAAAAATTCAAATTCACACAATAAGGAATGAAAAGGGTGAAATCACAACAGACCCTATAGAAATTCAGATCATCAGTACCTATTTTCAAAAATTTTACTCTCACAGGATGGAAAACACAGAAGAATTGGACAGATTCCTGGACACACATGAACTACCAAAAATGAATCAAGAAGATATAAAAATTCAGAATAACCCAATATCAGTCAATGAAATTGAAAATGTAATTAAAAAACCTACCAACAGAGAAAAGCCCAAGTGCTGATGGATTCACTGCTGAATTCTACAAGAAATTTAGAGAAGATTCAATGACAACTCTTCTCAAACTCTTCAATGAAACTGAAAGGAAAGCAGTTCTCCCAAACTCATTCCTGGAGGCAAGTACCACTTTGATACCAAAACCAGAGAAGGATCAAACTAAAAAAGAGAACTACAGGCAATTTCTCTAATGAACATAGATACAAAAATGCCCAATAAAATACCAGCAAACAGAATGTAGCAAATTATCAAGAAGATTATATACATCACTACCAACTCAGAATTATCCCAAAGTGAAGGGATGCTTTAATATATGCAAATCCATGAATGTAATACACCACAGCAACAGAGTCAAAGACAAAAACCACATGATTATATCAATAGGTGCTGAAAATTTTTTGTGTATTTAGTACAGGGTCTACACTACACATAGGGTCTCACTACACAGATCAGACTCATAGTGGTCCTCCTGCTTTCAGCCTCCAAAGCTCTGGGATTACAGCCATGTGCTACCATGCTCAGTCTCAACTGCCTTCTCAGCATTCTGCAGAGGCAGGGTTGGCATGGTATGCTAGGGATCAAACCCTGGTCCCAGGATCTAAGCACGTGCTTTAATCTGCTGAGCTATCTGGCTGGCCCAGCAAAATCTTTTGGCAAAATCCAACAGTCATGCATGATAAAAACCATACAATGAATCAGAATAGATGGTCTTTACCTCAACCTCATAAAAGGTATTTATGACTAGTCAATAGCCAAGATCATTTTAAACAGACAGAAATTGAAAGCTTTCATTTTAAAATCAGGAACAAGTCAAGGATGCCCACTGTCACCACCCTGTTCGATATAGTTCTGGAAACATTAGCCAGAACAATTAGACAAGAGAGAGAAATAAAAAGAATAATGACTGCAAAAGAAGAAGTGAAATTATCATTACTTGCAGATGACATCATACTGTACATAGAAGACCCCAAAACTCCACCAGGAGATTAGTAAATTTAATCGTCAAATTTAGTAGCACAGCAGTATTCGAAGTTAACGCTCAAAAATCAATAGCATTTCTATACACAAACAATGAACACACTGATATAGAAATTATGGAAACCACATTTTTCACAATAACACCTAAAAAAAGGGTAGGTGAGATAGTTCAGTGGACTAAAGCACCTGCTTAGGCAAGTGCAGGGACTTGGGTTTGATTTCCAATACCACATGACACATGAGCTCCTAGATGCCCTGAGCTGGCCACTGAGTTGGGGTGGGGTGGTGCACATCTGTAATTCCAGCACTGGGGAGGCTAGCAACAGGAAGACCATGATAAGTCTGAGCTATGTAGTGAGACTCTACCAAATACATTAAAAAAATTCTCCTAAATAGGAATCAGTTTCACAAAGGAAGTAAAGGATTTATGCATTGAAAATTATAGTACTCTGAAAAGAGATCAAAGAAGATTTCAGAAAATGGAAAGATATGCCTTGCTCCTGGATAGGAAGAATCAACATTGTGAAATGGCCATACTCCCCAAACTGTTATGCAGATGCAATGCAATACCAATTAAAATACCATTAGTATACCTCACAGATTATAGAAAACATTTCTAAAATTTGTCTGGAACCAGAAGAGACCTAGAATAGCAAAAATAATCCTTGACAATAAGGGAAAGGCAGGAGGCGTGACAGTCCTTGACTTGAAATTATACTACAAAGTTCCTGTAATAAAGTCTGCATAATACTGGAAAAAAACAGACCTGAGGATAAATGAAACACGATAGAGGATGCAGACACTGCTACAAACACACTAAAGCTACTTTATCTTTTTTATTTTTATTTTTTATTGTATTTGGTTGTTACAGGGTCTCACTATGTAGCTCGGACTCATAGCAATCCTCCTGTTTTCAGCGTTCCCCGTGCTGGATTACAGGTGTATGCCACTAAGCCTGGACTCTGCAGCCAGCACGGCATGTGGTGCCAGGGATTGAACTGCCATTCTTGTGCTTGCCTAAGCTTGCCTAAGCAGGCACTTTAGTCTGCCAACCTACTCAACAGACCCTCAATTATTTTATCTTTGATAAATGGGCCAAACAGGTTCAATGGAAGAACGATAGCCTCCCTAATAAATGGTGCTGGAAACACTGGCTTTCCACAAGTCAAAGGCTTAAAATAGACCTGTGCCTTTCACCATGCACAAAACTACGTCAAAATGGATCAAAGATTTAAGTATTAAAACTGAAACACTAATTCAAGTAGGTAGAAATCTTAAGGACACAGGGATGGGCAGAGAGTTCATGAACAAAAATCAAATTGCACAGGAAATACTTCAAAGGATCAAGAATTGGGATCCCATCTTTTGAAATATTTTTACGCACCAAAAGAAATCACCAACAGAGTGAAAAGAAAACCCATGAATTTATATGAAGTTATAGCATGTTGGCTTTCAGACAAAGAACTCATATCTAGAACATATGAAGAATTAAAAATAATCAGGCCTCGAAAATTCAGAGACCCAATCCAAAAATGGGCACCTGAGATTAATATACACTTCACAAATAAGGCAAATAAACATGAAAAAAATATTCAACATCACTGGTCATTCGAGAGATGCAGGTTAAAACAACACTGAGATGTCATCTCACCCCAGAAAGAATGGCTATTATCAAGAAGTCAACCAATAACAAGTGCTGAGGAGGCTGTGGGAAAAAGGAACCCTTCTCTACTGTTGGTAGGAGTGTAGGCTTGTAGAACAATATGGAAATCAGGGCCAGGGAGATGGCTCAGTGGAATAAGCGCTTCCCTGGCAAGTGCAAGGGCTGCGTTCAATCCCTGGTTCCACAACACTCCCCCTCCCAAAAAAATATGGAAATCAGTGTGCAGATTCCTCCAAAAGCTGGGTTTTGAAATCCCATTCAAGCCATGATGAGTATTCCCCACCTAAGTATTTTTCCAAAAGAACTGAAATCATTGTACCACAGTGATATATGTGCACCCATGTTGCTAGCAGCACAATTTATCATAGCTAAATCTTGGAAACAACCCAAATGCCCATCAACTGATGAATGGATAGAAAAGATATGGTATTTTTGTACAACAGCATTACTGAGCTACCAAAACATAAATCTGAGGTTCTTGCAAATAAGTGGATGCAAGTAGAGACTATACTGGTAAGTGAAATAAATGTGTAAGCATTGTGTTTATACATGTGTAAACTTTGCATTATCTTGCTATTGTGAGAACCTGAAAGAGAAAATAAAATTAGGAAGGGACAATAGATATTGTGTAAGGGAAAGAATTTGTTCAGTAGGAATAAAAAGCTGGGATGAAGCAAAGGACAAAAAGGAAAAAGATATATTTAAGTATATATAATTTGGATAATTGTACTGCCAATTTGTGTTGGTCTTCTGAAAGGAGAAGTCAATGCTTATTTTTTTTTCTTTTTATCTTCTTGTTTTTTTTCTTTTGACATTCTTATAACATTTTTGTCGTTTTGTTTTATTTTTTGTTTTAACCAATTTTGCACCTTTATATCTGGTAACCTAAATTAATTTGAAGATAACATTATGAAATACAGCAATCATTGTTGAATTCCTACTTTTTTTACTGAAGTTTTGTATGGCTTCCAATGCTGTTTCTTTGTGTTACTATTTTTTATTCTGTAAAAAAAACCCAAGATACAGACACAAATATTTTTCATTTTGAGAACCATGAAATGTGCAAACAGGGTTCCTCTGGTAACTTTTTCTAAATATTTGAGATAGCACAGTGATTTCTCCTGCTTTATATTGCTATCAAGACTTGCTTGTTTCAATGCAATTATTTTGTATCTCTTCTCTCTTTTCTCTTTCTCTTGTGCTTACTTTTATCAAGGTCTGAAATCTGGCCATTGTTCTTAATTTGTCAGAAATGCAAATTCTTGGCAGCAAAGTAGAACTGAGACAAAGTTTAGAGGAATTTTAAAGATTTAATTTCTAGAAAATGAAATGTGCTTGTGGAATCAAATTTTTAGAGGAAGTCCCAAAAGGAATTTCTGAAAACAATGAAGACCTTATCTAAATCTTACTATATTAAAATGTAGTGTAAATTATATGAAATCTAACTACTGGCAACATAATTTGTCCTGCCAACAAGGAAAATCTCGTCTAATACAATTTATTTTATTTTATTTTATTTTTTTGGTGGAACCGGGGATTGAACTCAGGGCCTTGCACTTGCCAGGCAAGCCCTTATTCTACTGAGCCATCTCCCTGGCCCCCTACAATTTTTTTTTTTAATGAAAAGAATCACTGCACCTTTTGCTGTCCATAAACAGTTAGTCTGATGTACACTTCAAGTAAATAACCTAATAGTGAAAGATTACACAACAATGTTTTCTTAAGGTCTCTTTTCTCCCTTTGAATTCCTATGTTTGTCCTGTTTGTAACCCTTCTCAGTGCCTTTGGTTGCCAGGACTTCTTAATCTCCTGCCATTTCCAATTTAGTTAAACCCTATAACTTTTGTTTTGTTTTATTTTACAACCCTCTTCAGCACTGCTGAAAAAGTGTTAAGCCCTGCTGGAAAAATTCAGAGGAGCTGGCCAATTGAGTTCAGTTCAATTAGGCCTTCCATGCTGTTCTGCTACCCTTTTATTTATCATTAACTAACTTCCGAAAGCATTTTCTTCAGTAGTTGTTCTAATTCTTTTTCAATTTCTTTCAGCCTCCAACCACACTATTGCCTTCTTCAATCTAAGTAAGCGAAGGCTGTCTTCTTACTTAACTCATAAGGAGTTACCCTTCCCACATCTTCTCTTCTTTACCCCCAAAATTCTCTGTAAATGTTCAGTAGATGTTTCAGTCAAGAAGGAATATCATTTTTTAAAAATATTATGTACACTTTTAGTAAGCTAGACACTGGCTTCAGAGTTTGGTGGAACTGGGGGAATCACCCATTGAGAACTATTCTAGAAAATGTCTTTTGGCCGAACAGCAGGTATCTGAGTTGCAAAGAGGAGTCAGTCCGCTGGCCTGTGGTCTTCTGCATCTTGTTCCTCTGCACGCGAGCTTCGGTCACCACTCCTGGGTGGAGATGGGCAGCGGCTCCGGGCCAGGCTCCTCAGGCTTCTCCAAAGTCGCCTTCTTGTTGCTGCAGCACGGCTTGAAGAGGTGCATGTCGATGAGGACTTCCCCAAGGCGGCCTTTGTAGATAATCCCACAGCATATTTTCTGTCTTTTCCAGTATGTAAGATCTAAAAAGGAGAAAACCGGCGTTCTGCTGGAGCCAGAAGCCGGCTCTGTGTCCGAGCCGTCATCTGATTGGTTACTGTAACACACCAGGCCAGCCCTCCAAGCGCTGCTCTGCCTCAACTGCCGCACCCAGAAAGATTGTCTTCTGCAGTTCTGCAGTTGTTACGGCCAGCCGCGAAGGTGTGGATTCCGCTTTCCCCTGAATATTATTTTAAAATTAGGCTCTTTCAAGAAAGAGATGCTGGGGCTGGTGAGATGGCTCAGTGGTCTAAAGCACCTACTTGGAACAAGCTTGGCAAAG
>NDGN011497467.1:2539-14351 GCA_002564285.1 Tympanoctomys barrerae
CTGAGGCTGACAGCTTTGTGGAAGCAGCCACTTAAAGAACTGAGCTAGGGCCAGGACCCCTGTGGGGTATAATACCAGGAATTACACTCTAGTTATAGGTGCCTGGAAAGAGCTTGAAGTTTGAAGGTAAAACAAAATTTCAAACAAGGACTGGGGATAGATACAGCTCAGGGGCACTGTGCCTACCTGGTAAGCACAAGGTTCCAAGTTCGATTCCTGGTACCAAAAAAGAAAAAGAAAAAATGCCCACAAACCAAAAATCCATGAAAGACAAATATATCAAAAATAAGCTTTTCACCCCTCCAGCCTGAAATAAAGTGTCTCACCCTAGTGTTTATCACTAATGTAGTTAAACAAGTATTTCTCTAACTTGCTTGCCTCTGTAAATACTGTAAAACTTGTAGTCTCCCTGCAACATCAGAATGTATCGATGTCTCAAAACAAATATGTGCTTTGTCTCTTGAAATCCTCTGTGTACTGAGCCATGCTTCCCTACTGTGGAGTGTAGCAGAGCCTCCCTGCATTTTCCATTCACTGATTGTTGTCTCACTTGTGTAAATTAGGTTTGTTTCTTTAACACTAACCAGAAGCAGCTGTTTAATCAACAACTAGGCCTCCTGCTCTGGGCTAGTAATTTCTCAGTAGGGTTTAAATTCCCTGATCTTCCTGTAGATCTACATAGAAATTTTTTGTGGTGGACAACTGGTGTTTGTAGTGTGTAGAGTTCTGAGATAGTAACTTGGAGATCTGGGTTCTATTTTCTGCTTCATCTATGACTTAAACATTGTTCCAAATGGAAAGTGTATAACCTTCCACATATGAGGAGTGCCCAGCTGAAAAAAAAAGGAAAATTTTATTTTAAGTTATCTTGATGAATTTATCCAAATTCAGTGGAATACACTGAAAATGCCATATAGGAGCCCAGGAGGTCCAATTTTGACTCCACCAGTTGTCCGAGCCAGACAAATTAAGTAATTCTTTTTCTTCCTTTGATGGGAACAGGGATTGAACTCAAGCCCTTGTGCTTGTCAGGGAAGCACTTACTCAACTGAGCCATCTCCCCGGCCTTAAGTAAATGTTAATGTCACAGAGGCTCTATATCAGTGTTTAAGAGTTAAAAAGAGGAGCCATTTTTCTAAGCTTTCAATGTAACAGATAAGTTATACCTTTTAAAACAATACTTACAGGCTGTGGGTATAGTTCAGTAGTAGAGACCTTGTCTACCATGTTTTAAACTCTGGGTTTGATCCATAGTCACACACACACACACACCCTTTTGAATTTAAAAAAACAGCCTAGCACCCATGAACATTTTCTCCCCTGAATTAGCCTGTTGACAAGAATTGTCACCCACGCTATTGAATTAGATGGTCTACTACCCCACAAAAGGCTAAAATATATGAGGTTTCATTTTTTGTTTTTGGGTTTTTTTTTGCGGAACCAGGGACTGAACTCAAGCCCTTGCACTTGCCAGGCAAGCGCCTATTCTACTGAGCCATCAATGTGATGATTCTTGATCAGCATGGTGGCACATGCCTGTAATTCTTGCACTTGGGAGGCTAGGGTAGAAAGGTCATAATTGGAAGGTCTGGGCTATATAGCAAGACCCTGTCTCAATAAAAATATGTATCAATGTATGCATGCATGTACATAATTTTTAAGAGAATTATGTCCCTGTGTGTGGGAGGAGTTATAGATAGATCACAACACAGGAATAAAACTGAAGATCCTACATGAAACAAAACCAAAAGGAGAGTCATCTCATACCCAGAAGACAACAGGCCACTTCATTCTCTAGACAGAGTAAAGTTGAAGTAATTAGTAGAGTTCCCTCTTACTGAGATCATTCTCACTTTTGTAATATCTAGCACTGTGCTTGAAACTCAGTAATTATGTAACTGTTGCTATAATAAAATGTCTTTGGGAATAAAACTGCTTTAAAAAACTGAGCAGACACTGTGTACTAAAATTACTTTATTACAGTTGATTTTTTTAAACATTTCCTTTGCTATGATACAAAGGATACTTACAAACAAAATATTACATATGACCTTTTTTTCGCTCTTATGTTCTGACAACTTGGTAACAGCTTTAAATGCACAATCTATACAATTAATACAGGTTATATATGAACTATAAAGTATGCTGAACCAGAAGAATACTGACAATATACTGTACATTAAGCCTTACCAATTAGTGCTGTGGACCATTACTACCAGAAGGAAATGCACATCTGTACAGTCACCTTGACCAGCTGGTGCTGACAGCGAGGGAGAGGCTTTTTCCCACTGCAACCCTTGATAAGCCTCCACTGTGGGTGTCTGTTTGGTCCAAAATTTGAAAGAACTGTGTTTAAAATTCCTCATCAGTAAAGTGGCAGAACACTACCACACTTTCAACATGATAATCTCTCACAAAAGAAAATAAAAATCTGTCCCAGCTTTAAAAGACCGTAAGTCCTTTGTCCACTGTGAAAACCCTACAGGCTCAAGGGCTTTGGGAGATGAGAAGATGAAGGCTGCCAAAAAATGAGGCAAGAAACCAAGCCAAAATCTAGGTCTTGCAAAATCATTTTTCCCTTCACCAAAGGGAACTAGAAATGTACAAATTCATTGATGAACCTCAATGATAACATATCAGTTAGCTGATAACCCTCATTTTATTTGGACCCCTGACTCATGGGAATAACTGACAGATTGTGGATAACATCTACCATTTTCAGAAAAGAACATCTTGCTTAAAATATTCCCTTCAGCTACCGCAGCTGGTCCTGGGCTATGACAGGTGTGCATTCATCTCTCAATGGTCTACTCAGAAATGATAAGGTTACAGCTTTTATCTTTTTTTTTTTCCTTTTTTCTTTTTAAATAAAAAAAGCAATTGACTGAAGCATTTTCTTTTTTTAAGGTAAATAGCAAAAATAAAAATAAAAACCAACCCTAGCATTTGCACAAATAATGCAAATGGAGTGATATGGCCTTTAAAGAAGGAGTTAGTGGAAGAGAGAAGTGAAGAACCAGAGAAAATGATGTATTTTTTCCTTTTAAAAATTTCTACATGTGCAAAATAAAACATGCTGTTTGAGGATAGCAAAGGGAAATGAGTACTTAAAACTAAAAATATAAATAATGTTTGGATGACTGGTAAAAGCAGAAACCAACCTGGGTTACAAAAAGGATTATACATTCAAGATGCTCTTAAACCCAGTGGGATAACTTATGTTAAAACTGTTAATAGTTACGTTAAAAATCTCAAGTTTGTTTTTAAATCTTCACAATACAAGCAAAGCTGTTTTAAAATATACACTATACATATTTCTCATAGTCTCTCCAACCTCATTAATAAGCATTAGGCTTTTTCATAAACTAAAACAAGGGGATTTGGGAAGCTAAACTGCTTATAGTAACCCATCCGTTATTTAAATGTTTAAGTCTTAAGTGGGTTAATATAGCAGACTTAGATAAATAGGATTTAGCAACACAGGTGTTAATTTAAAAAACTCTAAAGCATTTACAAATGATTAGGTTGGAACATTCTGGGGAGGTTATGTGCACTATACTTTTAAAATGTTATTTACATCAGACCATTGCTTTTGTAAAAATTTTCCTAAAAAGTTAAAAAAAATTGAATTAACCTGTCTAAACTAGCGGAGGATCATAAAAGGTTAAAATAACAAAATTATCTAATAGAAACCCCACGTCCCTCTTCACTTAGATTTTACTCTAGAAACCACTTGCAAATTGTAATAGGCTCATATATGTTGTCAGGATGTGGTTAAAATACACTGTCAAATAACTGACCTCAACCTTTTGTTGTCGTTTTTGTTTTTTTTTTTTTAAGGAAGGCAAGGTTTATTTAGCACACAGTTACTGGAGGTTTCAGTTCACTGTTGTCGTTTTTTGAAGATGTTTTCCTCCCTGTGTCTTGGGACACTTGTAATTAATTGGAGGGGCACTCTAATTAGGCACAATTCCCATTTAATGTGGAATAAAAGGGGGAAAATGCTGTTAGGAAGAAGGGGTGGTGGTTTCTTTGATAGTATGAAATGCGAGGAAGCACAGTACACTTGGAATGGGCACCAAAAGAGCTTCTCTGGCAATAAGCCAGCAGCAGTCAACATCTTGGTAAACTAATATACCTGTTTATGACTCCCCAACAAAAGTGTTAGATAGGTTCCAACACCCCTCAGGGTTTCTTGATATGTGCCAAATGGTCACACAGACCAGCCAGAAACTGCAAACAATAGGCAGTTGTATCCTTTTTAATTACATACTTCACTCTATGACCATGTGCAATTTATAAGTAATAATAATGTTCATGCCTAGACAATGTATTTGAGGGCTAAGGAAAAGCAAAATGTGCCACTGAGAGAAACCTGTTCCCATATAACTGGTCTTCATGCTTTCAAGTGGCTCTAATATACCTTGGATACTAAGCCAAGCCATGCAAAAGCACAGAGTACACACTTTTCATTAACATTGGTATCTCATTTCTAAACCACTGACTTCAAAGTAGCCATAAAACAAATAACACAGTACTGAAAGCATACAATTGAGGGTTCATGGATTTTTAAGAAATGCATTTCCCTCATCTATGTTCACCAGTCTTTAATACCTTGGCTACAAGGCATATCAGAGAAAGGGAAGTTAAATGGGGGTAATGTCTAAGGAACGTATGTAATTCTGGAATTAGAAAAATGTTCCAGAAATGGGATAAATGTGCCAGCAGTAAGCATAGTTCAATTCATTTGAAAATTCAGGTTAAGAGCCCATGAACAATCCCAAACCATAATGTTATCACCTGCATAATTTACATAAACAGTAACACACTTGTGCACTTTATAGACAACACACACTTCTGTAAACATGGCCACTAGGGGAGGGAGGCTCCTACCTCACTCAGGACTGAGGATATGTACTTATTATATTAAATAAAGTTACTTAGCTTAAAAGATTTCAAACCTGACCAATGATTAAGCTTCATTTCCCCCTGTTTAACAACATGTAAGCATTAATTCTAAAAATGTATGTCACCTAGGATGGTTTCAGGGTTAGAACCACAACTGGCAATGACAGCAACTCCTTTCTAGCTGGCACAGACCTATAAACTTTAGTACAAAACCAAAAAAATACAGAAACTAGGTCAATTTGTTAGCTACATATTTACAGATAATTACATGATTTTTCACAATTACTAAAAACTGTGAGTAAAAGGAAACTGTGCAGGTTGAATTACCCGTACTTTGAGGGGAATTCTTGGGCATCAAGATACCCTTTTTCATTCATTCAGAAGCCTCACCTTTTCTCCATTTCTCCATGGCAAACTACCTACAGATGTTTAGTGTATCCAGTGGGCATCCTGCTATTTGAGAGGATTAACTTTTTCTCTAAAGAACCCCTTATATATTTAAAAATAAAACAAAAATACAATCAAACAGACACACCCCCACACCAAAAATAAAATAAAATAAAAATCCATGGAATTTCAAAAGCTTGGATTGCTGGGAAACAGTTAACAGTGATGGTGACATAGTACATGGCTCCCCAAGTTTAATATTCTGCCTTTATTTTCTTTAAAATATACCAGTCTTTGGGTAGGTGGGAAGTGCAAGTTTAAAAAGCCCACAACAGGCAGATAAGGTGCTACTAATTTATGTATTTCTTATGATCTGAAGACTACCATCTGGCCAAATGGATTCTCTTCCTTTGTATGCATAAAATTTTTAGATGAATAGGAGGAAATAGTCAATATGACTTTAAAGGAGGCTATCACAATTCAGTAGAAAATGACAATAAAGGAAGAGTTCTCAGCTTCGCTTTCTTTTTCTAGACAGTGTTTAATAAAACTTCTTTACAAATTAAATGATTTCCAATGCAGATCTATTGTAGCAATTTCATAAAAGTGCGACAATATAACCAGACACAGCAAAACAGACTTCAATCAGTAGTCCTTGCATACATAAGAGGCAAGTATGCTAAATGTACAGCACACTCTTCCTTAAAGGAAGCTGAGCACGGGAACTCTCCAGTTCTTAACAACTATGACTGAGTGCATTTTAAAAGGCTACCATGTTAGATAGGGGAAAGTGAAATAGAGAATTTGTTTCTCTTCAATAATCAATAACAATCTGTATCTTGGTAAGCAGCTCAAAGATGATAGCCCAAGTTTTAATTTTGTTGCTTAAAGAAGGCTCTAAGAAATGAGAATTTCTTCATCCATCACCATAGGAGATTCACTTTATACACCTAGAATATATTTCTGACTTGAATACACATTAGGATACTTCACATTTTCAGCATGGGACAAAATGCAGAAGGGTATAAACTTCCAAGGACAAGGTTGCTGTGTTGGGCCAAATCTCTGCTTAAATACTAGTGGCACAGAAAGGGTGGAAGGTACACAAAGAACTTACTATAAACAAGCAAAAAGAGGCAGCTAAAGGCAGAAAGCCCCTCACATCAATGCCATAATCTGCTCTCAGTGGCCATTTCTTGTTGATTGTATAGTCGGGAGAACCTTAGATGCTTTAGTTATAATTCTTTCTTGGCTGTTTAGGTCCTCAGAAAAATACATAATTATAGCATCAAATGAATAAAAAAAGAGGATCAATGGCATCACTACTACAAAATACAGAAAATACATACCAATTGTGTGATTTATTTGTTCTTTTTATCATCTTTGCAGAGGAATCACCACGTGTTCTTTCCACAATTCATTTCTTTTTATCATACTCATCTTTTGTTGTATCACAACACAAAACTCATAGAAAGACTAACTAGCTCTTTCCCCAGCACTATTTTACTGCACTGCAACTATGGTTCCATATTTTTCTTTTCTCTCCACTCATACAAGTGCTAAGAGGAGATTGGAAAGGAAAAGACTGAATCTAATGATCACTTTCTCATAAACATCCCAGAATACTCATTTTTTAAAAACACCTGCATTCTTACCTTAACTGAGGACTGAAAAAAACCCAACAAAAACAACAGAACCTTAAGTGCCCTTGATGGAAATGTACAGAGTTACACACATCCATCTACACACACAGACACTCATATGTATATACAATATATACATACAAATGATAATAACTATACCAAAAATGTGCATATTTAACACAGTTTTTAAAAGCCAGTAGATCATGGTATAATACAATTTATTTCCACTAGTGAATGGCACAAATGGAGAATTGCAAAGAGGTGTTTCAAGTACAATGAAGTCATTTTCACAGGTGAAAATAAATAGTATTATTCCAGTGTCCAACACAATGTATTTTATAAAAGTTTAAAATGCCAGACATTTAGTACTTACAAAAGCAGAAAGTTACTAAAGTCTGTCTTATGATCTAAAAAAAAGACACCAAAATTTTCCATTTTTGAAAAGAGGGGTGGGATTTGAGAACAAATTTGTAGAAATGGGAGCAGTCAGGGAGATGTCCTTAGTGTTTTGGATGTTTACCTATATCCAGGCAGCTGAAAATCATGGTTATGATAAGTTCAAATTACTTAAGTCTATTATACCTGCAGGTGTGACTTCAAATGCAGGACTAGTCATCTCTGTGCACAGAAATGACAAGAAAAGAATGTCAATCCCGATAAAAAATAATATAAACACATTCTTGAGCTAACATCTACACAGTGAAAATGCTGTTTGGGGCTAGAACTGACTTTTAAAAAGAAGAAAAAAATGTGCAAAGGGAAGAACATCTAATTAGGAATAAAATGTTTCAACATATGAGGCTTTGCATTTTTAAAATGCTAACAGAAAAAAGGAAGAAGGGCAAATACAAGGAATTTTTCACTGCCAGGCTCTGGATACCAGATATAATGTTTACAATTTCTGATATGCTACACAAATTTCCCATACTCTTAATTTTCTTAAACACATCTATGAGTGAACACCAACACCAGGGAGAGGTAGTGTTAGTATGATCAAATTTTGACATTTGCACACAGATTAAGAAAGTGCTTGCTCTTTCCTCAGGGTATCTTAAAACCCTTCAAATTTTCCTGCTACTAGTTTTACTTGATGATGGTTCTTACCATATGAGCTTCATTAGAAATTGACATCCCACAAATACACAAAAACCAGTTAGTTTGAATCATTTTTGCGAACTACATATTTTAATTAAGATTAATGATATAATCCATATATAGCAATGACCTACATGTAAAACTAGTTGTCACGCAAATTAGAAACACACCCTTACTGGACAGACATTTGGAGTCAGTATTCACTCAGGGTTTTCCTAAGTATATGATATGTATGAACTTGTTAACTCAACCTAAATGAAGCTCACAAGAGGACTTTAAAATGTATCGCTAGTAGTACTGTTAGTTTGCAAGAGGTTTTGTAAGCAAATCTGAGCTGATTCCTTATACTCTTTTCAGTAGTAAACAGGGGCCAGATCTCTGAAGAATGATTTCAAAGGTATTAAACTCTTGTATTTCTGGATACTTTATTAAATTCTAAAGCTCTTATAATTTCCCTCCAAGGAGATTTCTCACCAAAACATTGCTTAATAGTTGAATGCAAATAAAGGAAGACTAAACATACGTCATATTTACATAAAAACTAGTGATGTGGAGCATGGCCAAGAGGACAACACAACATAGTGCTACTTGAAACACTGGCTAGAAGAACTCCATTTTGATCTTGGTTTTTAAAGGATTTATATTAAATGCATTAATTTTTCTTATAGCTACCTTCAAATCAACGTCGGAAATTCCTAGAGGTTTCATGGAGACTGGGCTGATGTACAGTACCTAAGAAAACTTAAAAATCTGATTAACAAAATCAACTGACAGATTACAATTTGGTCATTAGATTGGTCTAGGAAAGACTATTTATTATTATTAGGGACTTAGAGAGTTCTATCTTGGAGCCCTCTGAGTATATGAAAAGCAGGATCCAGAGTTAGCAGCAAGTGTTATTCAAGACAACTAGGAAGGAGGCAGGCTAATAACTTGTAAGAAACTCTGATCTGTTACTAAAGAGGACATTTTTTTTTCTTCAAGTCTTATTCACAGCTCCCCACCCACCTCCAACTCAACTTCCACATACACAATGGAAATACCAAGTAACAAGTGACTTTCAACATTGGGTTGATCCTTCATTATAAAACGAAAACACAAAACATGCCCCCCATGTTAGCTTTTGTTAAGAGATTCCCTGACCACTCTAGCTTTTTTTTTTTTTTTTGTCAAACTTTCTAGTTCCTTTTCAGTAGTATTTTAGCACTGAGGCTTGAGACTTCTGGAGTGGTGTTTCCTACAGTGTGATGTTAACATGATCCCAAACAGTCACTAAGTCTCAATGAACTAGAAGTTTGCAAAGTACTGCAGCAACAAAAACAGCAATTATAAAACAAAGAACCTGCAGATGCAGTAAAATCTACAGTGGTGATGAAGATTAGTCAGCAGCTGGTTGTTGATGGCTCAGTGGCTCCTGGTTCACTATGGCAACTAAACATTTAAATAACTGACTAGTCTACTTGTAAACAGGAATCCCATAAGCCAAAAGTGGATAGTCAAATAATGTCTATGTAGTGTGATGAGAATTCCTATAGATGGCAGTTTGCAAATATGGCATCATTCAAATACCTCTGGCATTTGATTTGTATTGGCTTTATGTCTTTGTTTCTGTACAAAGTAAAAGTACTGTTTGGGATGTTAGGACTTTAAGAGCTTAGCTAGGAGGAGATATCACAGTATAAGCAACAAATGTTAGGATATATACACTTCATCTCCTCACTCTGTTGCTGGACTTAGCTATCACATGAATGTTCAGGGGACCCCTGTCACTCTGCTGCCTTCCTCTCTAAAGGCTCACAGCTTGGTTAATGCAATTTCTACACAGCTTGTGATCTCCTTAAGCAACTCCATCTTACTGTGACACAAAGAAGGCACAACTGACTGGACAAAAATCATTGACAAACTTAAGAAACATTCAGAAAAAGAACTAAGTCATTTTCTCCCATCTGAAAAGATCAGTACAATTCTTTAGTGTTCATAGATTTCTGCATTTTAATCCAAATGAGGCTGAGAAGTCAGACCAATTTAATATAAAGAAAATACACTGGTGAGGAGGTACAGGTGTACTCCTATAATAACTTGTTTCAGCAAATGCTGCCTGCTGTCAGTGTCTCATAGAAATTTTGAATATGGAAGATGGTTTTAGATTTTCTCATAAACTTCTTACGATATGATACCCTAAAGTGATGGTTCAAGTCACTTTTGCTGCATTTTATTTTTGCAGTATTTAAAAAATACCCCTCTATATAGCCAATTTCATTTTACTACATGCATGAGTTATATAATAACAACTCCCCTTTTTCAAAATTTCCCCCAAAAGTTAAAAACAAACAAATGAACAAACCCGGCAGCCAAATACTATGACATCCCAATTAGTAAACACAAAACAGAACGCTTTACAAAATGAATAAAATATACCATTATGCACTCAGCTTCCACACTGTAGTACCCAAGTGAGGAGGCTGCTGTGATGATGTCTGTAGGCAGTTTCTTTTGGCAGACAGCTCCAGCGGAATTGCCACTTTCAATTATTAAGTTATGTATAAGACATGTGTGACCCATTGGATATTTGCGAAGTGACACTCGTGCTTCTGCTCATGCCCTGCTCCGTCCGTCCCCCAGAAGCTGTCCGCCTCAGAGCCTGGGGGCTATTGCGGACTCCTAAACTGCTACCTCGAGGTACCCCTTG
This sequence comes from Tympanoctomys barrerae, assembly GCA_002564285.1. NCBI lineage: Eukaryota > Metazoa > Chordata > Mammalia > Rodentia > Octodontidae > Tympanoctomys > Tympanoctomys barrerae. Next base: position 13,262 of record NDGN011497467.1, read on the forward strand.
CATTGGCCCCGAGGGGTGACCCCATGGTTGGGGTCCACCTTGCATTGGATGGCCCCAAGCTTGTGGCGGGCCACCCATGGGATGACCCCAGTGAGGTCCTGGACCCCCAGCAGGACTGTGAGACCAACCAGAAGCTCCTGGGTAGCTGTGGCTGAATGCTTCAGGGGAAAGATTAGAAAGGACCATGTTACTAAAACCTAGTCTCATGCTTTCAGAGTCAAAAGCTTCAATTTCTCTAGCTTGACGCTCTAGCAGGCTTCGTATTCGTTCTGTGCGCTCATTCTGCAAAGCCAACATTTCCTCTTCGATCTGTTGGTGGTTAGGGAAGGGAAACAAAAGAAAAACCCATTTAGTTTTAAAAGTCTATAAACTAAGGAAACAATGACTACTTGATTTTGTTTCTTTTCTTTTCTTTTTTTGGTGATACCAAGGATCAAACTCAGGACCTCCACTGAGCTATCTCCCCGGCCCAAGACTACTTGATTTTGAAGTGACTATTTTATGGATGGCTATATTTTATTTAAAAATCAAAAGAGACGTACTTTGGAATCAGGCATAACTGCTATTTCTGAAGTGTATAAGAACTTATTTTAAAAGCAAATGTAAACTCTATTGAAGTAATAAATGCAATTATCATTGATGGCTACTAAGTCCATCAAGTAAAAAGGTGTTACAAAAAGAAAATGAGTGAGGGGAAGCTCTAACAGATACCAGATAGATACCATCATAACATTCTAATAAAATAGTTTCTGTTTTTGTTTAGGTTGTTTTTGAGAAAGGATCTCACTATGTAGTTCAAGTTCAGGCTGGCCCTGAATTCACTGTATAGCCCAGGCTGGTCTCAAACTCATGGAGATCCTCCTGCCTCAGCTTCCTGATTGCTAAGATTGTAAGTATGTACTACCATACCCAGCTTTCAAATAAAATGTTGTAGGAAAACACAAGTAGATTAGTGAAGATAGAATTAAGATACTAGTTGTTTTTCTTTTTCTTATTTATTTATTTATTTATGTGTGTGTGTGGTGGGCATCTCAGCCCACCAGGGGGCGGGGCTGGCTGGCATGTGGTGCTGGGGGATTGAACCACGGTC
>NDGN011497470.1:3171-17826 GCA_002564285.1 Tympanoctomys barrerae
TGCTAAGCTTGTTCTAAGTAGGTGCTTTAGACCACTGAGCCATCTCACCAGCCCCTTGAAGGGCTTTTTAAAAGTATACTTGCCCACAGAAGCCCAGAGAGCTCCGAGTTAATTGGTTGTAAGTGAGGCCACCCGGATGTTTGTTCACTCACTGGGTGATTTTGGAATTCAGCTAGATCTAAAACTCACTAGCTCATTGGCTTGAGAACTGTTTATCTTATTACAAAACAACCTGGAGGTCAGATCACTGGACTCTGCTTTTAGAGTTTCTCATTCAGTTGAGAGGAAGGTGCCTGAGAATTTGAGTTTGTAACAAGTTCCCAGGCGATGCTCAAGCTGCCCCTGGTTGGAGCTCATACTCTGAGAATCACTGTCCTAGGCCAGGGCCACCCTAAATATGGTCCCCAAGTGGGTAGCAGCAGCACTGGGAAGCTTACTGAAAATGCCAATTAAGGTGCCTGACTAGCAACTTGAAGATATGACCTTACATGATGACAAAAAGGATGGGGATGGGGACAGTGAAGTGGCTAGGTAGAGCATAGGAGGGGAGGCCTGGGAGAGAAAGGAGGTGCCAGCCAGAGAACCACTGCACGGGCATGTGGTGGAGCTGAGAGGGGCAGAGCCTGTGAGGCCCACGCATGGCTGCCCCTCCTAGAAATCTGTGCTGTCCCCTTGTCCTTCCGCATTATGGTGAAATTTAGAGTGGCCCTGGCGTAGGACAGTGATTCTCAGAGTACGAGCTCCAACCAGGGGCAGCTTGAGCATCGCCTGAGAACTTGTTACAAACTCAAATTCTCAGACACTCTTCTCCCACTGAATGAGAAACTCTAAAAGCAGAGTCCAGTGATCTGACCTCCAGGTTGTTTTATAATAAGATAAGCAGTTCTCAAGCCAATGAGCTAGTGAGTTTTAGCTCCCTCTGGCCCATTTTTGTATAACTTACTGGTTAAACCATCACCTCATCCACGTACACTCCATCGCCAGACCTTCATCACTTCACCTGTATTACAAATGGAACAGAGTGGATGACTTGAGTGACTTTTATTCCCTTCTGATCCAGAACCCCAGCACCATTCTGCAGCTGCAGAGATGCCAGACTAGCACGGGGAGGAGGCCTTCAGGCTTACAATGCCACGTAAACCTTGGCCCTTGTGTGATCTGGGCCTATGTGTGCCTTTTTTGGCTCGCTAATTTCTAACTAAGCATCTTCTCAAGCCCCAAGCTGTAATAGAGCATTGGGAAAAGATGACGTAACACAGGCCAGCTGGGAGGGAAGAACCCTACTGCTGCATAAGGTGCAATTCCACCTTCCTAGGCATTGGCCCTGCTACTTAAACTCTTTCTGGGGCTTACTTTCTGTCCTCTATGAAACATGTGTATGAATTCTCATTGCATTCCTGCTGAAAAAGTTGCAAACTGTTTTACATTACCCTTTATTTGAAGTTTTCCCCTCCAGTCACTATTGAGATTTCTAAATTTGAAGACGGACCAATCAGCAGAGAGTAGACATGATCCGTCTCATTAGTGTGTGTCTGCTCAGGGTCCAAGGCCCAGCAACTTCTCTCTGCAGAGCAAGGTTTGGACAAGAGACAGATCAGGACATAACATCAATTCAGTGTTCTGCTAAGGGCTTGTTCAAAGAGTGGTTTCATTACTTGCACAATTACTCACCTTCTATTCTGGGACTCATTCGGAGCACCTGTTGTACATGATTTTAAATAGCCTCACTGGTGGCAAAACTTCAACCTGGGAGGGTGTTTTGGATGGTTGGAAGCAACCCAAAGGTATCCAAGCCAAGAGTGGTGAATAGAGCGGGAGATTAAAGCTAGGAAAAACACCATTTTTAGTCTAAAACAAGGTGTAACTATAATTAAATCGATCTGAGGATTGTCTGGATGGTCTCTAATGTCTCCTCCAGCTCCAGCATGCTATGATTTTCTTGTATAAATAGGAAACGAATTCTGAAGGCAAAGGAAAAACATTCCACAGGTGTTGTGAATGAAGAGACTTCAAAGGAATCTGTATAAAATTTCTCCTTCTAGGGTGACTACTTTAAAGGGCAATTCTTCTTTAGATACATACCTTATTTCATGGATTTAGAGATTTTTCTCATACTTTACCTCTGAAATCAAGACATAGACAACAATGAGAAGAGGCCTACAATTCAATGAGCAACTTTTTTCTTTGTTATTGGTACATAAGATAATGGTTCATTTTTTTAAAAAATCAATGGCATCTTAGATTTGATGGGTGGGGTAAATCCAAAATTGATTTAATTTTACCTTTCAGAACAAATTGCTTTAGAATTAGCTTTGTCTTGAGCCTCAGCCTTGGCTGTATACCCCAGAATATACAGGAGGGGTATACCTCCTATGCTGGAGGTAGGACACAGGCATTAATCGTTTTTAATGTTCCCTAGACAGACCTACACACCTTAAAAACATTAAACCTTTTCTTAATCCATATAAGAATCCAGATTTGGTAGAAACCCATATCATGGCCAATGAAGTTGAAATATGGCAGGAGCTGGAGGAGTTGAGTATTGGCGTTAGGATCCTGGTTGAGTTATAACTAAAGTCTTCTTTCTCTGGATTTAGAGATCCAAAATCTCTAAACATGCCCAACAATATCTTTGTTATTGTTTAAACTGGTTCAACTTAAATTTTCTGTTGTTCGAAATACACATATGCTATGGTAACAACCAGGGTGTCTTATATTCAATTGCCTGAATAAAAGAGGTAAAGGAGAAAGTAATGAAGGTTCACACCACTCTGAGCCAGGCATTTAGTAGCCCTTATGCTGCAACAGAAAAACAACTGGTTAAACTATGACCTTTTCATCTTAAGACTCACAGAATATATTTTCCAAGGCATCAGCATCCCAGAATTTGTTAGCTCAAAGCTAAGAGGTACACGGTAAAGGCTACCTCTTGAAATTTCTAGTAGGTTTAAAAGCAGCTCACCTAAAACGAGCTAGGGAAGAAAGTATGGATTTATTTAGTCCTTTTAGCTTGTTCTCGGCAATATAAATTCCCCAAGGGCCCGGCAATTAATAATTAGGTTTGCAGAGTTGGAAAAACTGTCCTCTCCCTTAAGCTCAATTTCCTGCAAGCGGAGGTAGAGAGAAAGTTAGAAACTCAGCAAAAGACAGATTAATACCCGGGAGATACCTAATCCCCCAGGTATTTCTCAAGTACACCTGTTAAGTATTGTTTGCCTAAGACAGGAATGTCTCACTCCACTGACTGAAATGTAGCTTTAAGCACGAAGTCTTAACTATGTAGCTTCACCCCAATCAGAGGTTTTCAATTGACTCAGAGTAGATACCACTGAGGAAAGAGGAAAAGTCGTGCATTGAGGCAAGATTGGTTGGAAACAGAAGTGCCCAGCTCCTGTTCTAATCCCAAAGGCAAATTCATTGACTGTGTTCAATAGTTCAGGCCTCAAAAAAATAGACATATGAGCCACAAGACCTACTAGGATTGAGTTTGGTTGCCTCTTAGCGACAGTAGCTTCTCTAAAATATATATTGACTTTTCCTACCATTTCTTAGAATGACTTTATGTATCCCAAGCATTGAGGAAACTGACAAGTGATGGATAAATCAACAAATGAAATAAACCTCAAATACTTCAATGGGATACAGAGAATAGAGATCAAAATGAAGTGAAACCATGGACAGATCTTCAGTATTGGGTTGGAAAACAAAGCTCTCCAATGAGAAATTTGTGCTTCACCCCCTTAAACCTGAGTTGCTTCTCCTTCATCTCTAGGATGGAGTTTCACTTTGCAAAGCCACAAATGTACCACTCATGGTCTTCAGGGCCTTCCTGGAGGCTTACACTAAAACCAAAATGGATTTATTTTCCCTCAGAATCTTTAATGTATTAGGAGGTGGACCACATGGATGAATCCAAAATCATTCTTTATAAGTGGCAGAGGAACTAGAGATCCATACACCTGATTCATATGGAAACCAAAATAAATCATAGCCTTATTTTGAATAAGGCTATCCTGTCTTTAAAAATAGGATAGCCCATCCATCTTTAAAAAAGAACAAAGTGGAAGAATTTTCATGTACCAATTTCAAAACTTATTACATGGTGACAGTAATCAAGACAGTGTGGCACAATAAACACAGAGGAGGACATGTAGAGCTATGGGCTAGAGCCAAAGCTCAAAAACAAACTTCTACATTAATGGCTAATTTTAACAAAGATTTTTAACAATGATGCCAAGACAATTCAATGAAGGAAAGTATAATCTCTTCAACAAATGGTACTAAGACAACTAGACATCCATATATAAAATGATGACTTACTTAATTTACTACAGTTAACTTACAGCATAGATGAAAATTAACACAAATTCAATCATCAGTCTAAATGTAAGAACTAAAGTTCTTAAGAGAAAACACAGGATCCAGAAAATCTTTATGGCTTAGAATAAAGCAATGATTTCTTAAGACATAACAGCAGAAGTACAAATTTGAAATACACTAATAACAAATGCCGGAGGTGCTGTGGACAGAAAGGAACGCTTTTCCTCTGTCAGTGGGAGTGCAGACTGGTGCAACCTCCATGAAACTCAGTGTGGAAATTCCTCAAAAATCTAGGACTAGAAGTTCCATTTGAACCAGCCATTCCCTTCTTGGCATCTTTCTAAAAGAATTAAAAGCATCATATCACCGCACTACATACACACCTATATTTATAGCAATACAGTTTGCAATAGTTGAATACTGGAAACAACCCAAACTCCTGTCAACTGATAAATGAATAAAGAAGATGGTTTTTTTCTATATGCAAGGGAGTACTACTCTGCCATAAAGGAGAATAAGCTTCAGACATTTCTAGCTAAATGAATGCAACTTGAGACACACTCCTAAGTGAAAGAAATGAGTACATACATGATTCTTTGGTGTGAAAAACCAAAAGTATAAAATCCTTTTCCAAAATGTATAACAGATATTGGGAAGTGGGAAGAAAATGTTCAAATGAGAAAAGAGGAAAGGGAGGGGAAAGGGGAAATAAAGAAAGAGAAGAATAAAAAAGAAAATGGGAAGAACAAAGGAAGCAAAGCTTTGTAAATAAGGAAGGAAACAAGGGTTGAGGGGAGGGGAAAGGGAGGAGGAAAAAAAGAAGCAAGATACATCTTGTACAGGTACAAATTCTCTATGATGAAAAAAAAAGACCACTTATAATACAAAAATACAAAAAAAAAAAAACCAAACTCTCTATGATGAATGTGACCATTATGTATATCTAAATATACCAATAAAAATATCAGGACAAAAGAAAAAAGTTGATAAATTGGAATTAACCAAACTTTAAAACTTTTTTGCCTTCAAGAGGCATGCCATCTTGGACAGCAAAGGTAAATCGGACCTCATATTCCCCTGTTACTCTCAAAGTTTAAATGTTTATTTTCCGCATATTTTATTTTTTCTTTCAATGATGTATTTGCCTTTCTTGTGTTGGAGGTTTTTTTTCATGTTTACAGCAATTTTTGGTACATCTTGTGCATGATTTCGTGGCATGTTTTCATTGGTTCACTGTATTCTTTTATTGGTCTCTTTCTTGATTGTTTATTTCATACCTGCTTTTCTAAAACCATTATCAAATAATCTTACCCATGCAATATGATCATACTTTAAAAAAAAAACTCAAAGATAATGAAAGAAAAAATCTGGAGGCTGGGAAGCATATGTACATATATTTAGAAATCCTTCTACCTAAGGACTTCTGTCCACATATAGCAATCAGAATATGTCCAGATAACACTGTCTATGTTCCAGTCTCCAGAACCTGTGTATGTTACTTTCCATAGCAAAAGAAACTTTACAGCTGTGACTAAAATTAAGGAAGGACTCTAAGATGGGAAGATTGTTTTGGTCTACCAAGGGAGGCCCACTCTAATCACATGTATCCTTAAATGAGAGAACTTTGCTACATAGTGGTAAGAAAAAGGTGTAATAAAAAACTTACATTTAAAAAGTGCTACATTGCTCTTCTTGAAGATGCAGGAAGGGGCCACAACCCAAGGAATGCAGATGACTTCTACAAGTGGGAAAAGGCAAAAAAACCCACCTTGTCCCCTCAAGCTGCCAATATTTCACCTCAGTGAGACCCGTGTTAAACTTCTTTTTTTTTTTTTTCTCGGAACTGGGGATTGAACTGAGACCCTTGCACTTGCTAGGGAAGCACTTATTCCACTGAGCCATCTCTCCGGCCCCCCGTGTTAAACTTCTAACCTACAGAACAATAACACAATGAACCTGTTGGATGAAGTCACTATAAGTTCATGATGACTTGTTACAACAGAAATATAAAAGTAACACATAAAATATATAGAAAGTTCTTACAACTCAGTAAAAGGACAGCCCAATAGAGAGACAGGAAGAAGGTTTGAATAGCTGTTTCACCAGTGAAGACACAAATAGCCAACAGGCACGTGGAATCATGCTCAACATTCTTAGTCTTTAGAGAAATGTACTCCAATGACAGGCCCTCTTCTATGTCCTAGAGTGATTATAATCAAATGATATACAGAGCTGGGATGCAGCTCAGTGACTGACCACTTGCCCAGTACGCCTGAGGCTCTGTATTCAATCCTCAGCACCACATTAAAATGAAAACAGAAAAGAAATACACTCACAAGTTTTGGTGAGGATGTGAAGAAACTGGAAAGCTCAGGCATTGCTGCTGGGAATTGAAATAGCACAGCCAGTTTGGAAAATAGCTCGACACTTTCTTAAAATATTAAGTATAGCACATACATTAAATATAGAGGATGTAATGAATGCGAGGAAATATATAACCCAGCAATTCTACTCCTAGGTGTCAATCTATGAGAAATGAAAACACATGTCTGTACATATCTATGTGGCTATGTACAACAATAATAGCTGGTGAGTAGAAATAAACTTTTCTGGATTATCAGCTTATAAATAGATTTAAAATTTTTTAAAATAACATATAAATAGAAACAAAGTACCAATACATGCTATAACAAGGATAATACTTGGGCCAGCCAAATAGCTCAGAGGATTAAAGCACCTGCAAGCAGGTACAAGGGCCAGGGGTTCAATCCCCAGACCTGCCATGCCAACCCCCCACAGGGCACGCTGAGCCGGCAATTGAGACTGGGTGTGATGGCCCATACCTGTAATCCCAGCTCTTGGGAAACTGTAAACAGGAGAATCACTGTGAATCTGATCTAGTAGTGAGATCCTGAACACCCTATAGACCCTTCCTTAAAATACAGAAAGAAAAAAAAAATATATATATATATGGATAATACTCAAAGATTTGTTAATGAAATAAACCAGTTATAAAGGACCACATAGTGTAAGATTTTATTTAAATAAAATGTCCAGAATTGGCAAATCTATACCAATAGAAACAGGGGTTGGCTAAGATGGTAGAATTTCTTTCTTTCTTTCTTTCTTTCTTTCTTTTTCTTTTCTATTCTTTTCTATTATTTCTCTTTCTCTTTTCTAATCTTTTATTTGGTACAGGGTCTCACTGTACAGCTCAGACTCATAGTGATCCTCCTGTCTCAGCCTCCCCAGTGCTGGGATTACAGGCATGTGCCACGGTGCCTGGTTTCAATGGCCAGCATGACGTACCTAGGATTCTGGGGCTGGCAGGGCATGCAGTACTGGGAATTGAACCTGAGTCCTTGCACTTGCCAGGCAGGCACTTAGACCACCAAGCTATCTATCCAGCCCTAGAATTTCTCAGCATAGCAAAAGTGTTCTACCATCAGGTTATGATGATAGTTGTATAACTCTATAAAGTATGCTAAAAATATTATGTTATGTAACTCAAACCTCAGTAAGAGCAAGAAAGAAGAGGACATGCAGAGTTGTTCAATCTGCCCCTGCAAACCTTCCAGGAGACAGAATGTAAATCCTCACCCTCAGGAGCCCGTGCTTGGAGAATGCACATTTATACAGAGCTAGCTGAGCTCCTTGCACTGATCCAATACAGAACTTTATTTTATTCCAGTATCCTAGAGCATTGGGCAGACTCAGTCAGAGCTTCCCAGAGAGGGAAAGGAGTCTCTTTGAGGGAAAGTCTTACAAGACAGATAAAGTGGGGAGTGAATTTGGCAAGAGGAAAGAAACGTTAAGCCTGCACGATCCACAATTTCCAACACCCAAACAGATCACATACACGCCATATTCAGAAGACAGTGGCAAATTTTCTGAAACCAGGACCAGCCGGATGAGCACAGCCACATTAACCTCTGCCTTCATTCTATGCCCCCTGGGTTCAAAAAAAAAAAAATCTAAGCCTGCGGCTGCCTGGCTCTAAAGAGCTCAGCACCCAGCCAAGTGTGGGTGGCGGGCACTGCTAGGCAAACAGCATCATGCAGGCAGGTAGGGAACTCATGCAGAACTCAGCCCATCCTCCTCCCAGCCAGAGCCCGAGCTGCCTGCAGCCGGAGTGCAGGAGACTCATCCCCATCCATCTAGCTCCACACCTGAGAGAGGGAAGGCGCTGTAACAAGCGCGTTGATGTATATGCATCTACAATCTGGTTATGAGGTTATCAAGCAAGAAAGAGGCCCTGGGGGAATGCATATGCTTTCTTCATAGAGGAAGCTGTGAGTAAATAGGTGGAATTTATCTTGAGGGAGATAATAGAAATACTTTTTTTAAATGTGGAAAAAACAATATTTCCCCTCAGAGCATTAAAGCTTTTGCAGGTTTAATCATGGTTCTCATTAATGGGCCTCCTGGCCAAATTCATCTCAAGTCTGCGAGACAAGAAGGGAAGGGATCTGCCTGGTCAGTGGTTTTAATACAAACTGAGTAGAAAGAGAAGAGTAGGGAACATCTGCCATTCCAAACTTGGCCTCTGTTTCTACCCACACGCAAAGCCTCTTGGAGAATGGCCCAAGGGCAACCCCTCCTTGGGGTCTCAGGGGAAGTGGAGAGCTACTGCTTCTAAGTCTGTCCTCTGGGGCCTCTCTAGGGTGTCCCTGTGGTAGTGAAAGCCTCAGCCTCTTAGCTCCGTGAATGTCAATAGTAAGCATACTTACATCACTGATCTGCTTACGGAAGAACTGGCTTTGTGAGCTGAGACAGGTAATTGATGAGATAAGGCCTAAGGAGGCCCAGGCCTCAGTGAACAAAGATGTGCCAGATGGGCTGGGGGGGGGGTGGTAGCACAGAGAAGTGTGTATTAAAACTATTCAAACACCAAACACATTCTTTTTGATGATTTCACTAAATTATTTTCAAAAAAAAAACATTCATGTAGGGCTGGGGAGACAGCTCGGCAGTCTAAGTGCCCGCCTGGTGAGCACAAGGTCCTAAGTTCGAGCCCTGGTACCACATGCCAGGCTGGCCCTGGAACCAGGGTATGCATGCCTATAGTCCCAGCACTGGGGAGGCTGAGACAGGAGGATCACTATAAGTTAGAGCTGCAGAGCGAGGCTCTGTGATTGATTGATAGATAGATAGATAGATAGATAGATAGATAGACAGACAGAACCTCATGGAGTATGCATTTCCACTCATCTGTGGGGAGAGCAAGGCTTGGGAAGCACATAGCGTGACTGGCCCAGTTTGCATATGGCAGTGCAGGACAGGAACCCAGGTTTGTCTGGTTCTAAATCCATAATTACTCAGAGATGCTCTTATAATGAAAATGCCCTGGACCAGGGCTTGGCCTGAGCTCAGTTTCCCAGCTGCAGATGAGCCACAGAGCTGCCTGGCATGCAAGAACATGCCCTCCATAGGTCTGTCCCACCACAGCAGTCCTGCTGTCCACCCTGCTGTCCTTTAGAAATACCACTGACTTCCTCCTGTCGTGGAGGGAGGTTCAATCCAGGGCTCTCACGTGGCCCCTTTCCCTGGCACAGAGGGCGTCCTATTCCTGTCTTAGCAGATCTTAACATCTCTGAGATATGATCTTTAAATTAGAAACTGGACCGTGTTGATAGTTTCAAACTTATTTTGCCATGATTCAGATTAAGAAATATATTTTCTCATATATAGCTCATTTTGCATTTAAATATTTTTTCCCACAAAAATGCTTATTCTAACTATATCGGATGCACCCTATCAGTTTTCTATTTCGTTTCCTTTCTTCTGTTTGTTGGTTTTAACACTGGCCACAGCTCATTAATTGATTTCACAACCCTAATAGGTCATGACCCACAGTGTGAAAGCCCCTTCTAAGATGCTCTTTAATGACCATTCCAGCTGTGACACTTGATGAATCTTTGCCCAGTGTTCTCCTCCTCTGGGGGGGCCCCTTAGAGCTGACGAGCTCCCACTGTGCTTGCTCTGCTCCGCTCCGTCCTCAGAAGCTCCCTTCTGACAACTTGTCCCACTGGTTAGCTGCGCCAATTCCCAGAACCTACCCAATTTGGGCCAGGTCACACCCCTTGCTGGAGTAAGGACTTCAACCTATGCAGACTGGCTACAAGTCCAGAGTGCCCCATGCTGCCATCTGCAATCTGCTCCTGCAGCAGTGGTCAGTGGCCAGGAAACCCCCAGGCCTCTAGAAAGAATATAGAGGCCCACCTCTCACATGATATAGACCAACTGGCTCCCCAGAAGAGCCTGGCTTTGTTTCTGGCCCTTCTGTATCCAGGACTCGCTGCTTTTGCTGGCTTCTAGCACCCCCCTAAGCCTGTCTCACATGTCTGTTTCTGTACAGCAGGGTCAGAAGTGTGTTTGGGGATGAGGGACAGGTAAAAACCAGTCGATTTTGATCCATCTTCCCCGTGGCAGCCTCTGGAATCCTTATTCCCATGAAAGCAGACATTCTATGATGTGCAAGTTTTAATTGGACAAACGAAATGTATGTCATTTAAGCTGTGTCTCTCTTCCAATCCCAAGAGGGGACTTTTGACTCTTCCTATCAAAAGATCCCTCTGGATCTGACATGGTAACCAGAAGTCTCATGGATGTGTGAGCTAAAGATGCTAGAAGGGTGGAGAGGGCCTGTGGCCTCTCTAGCTATGAATATATAAGAATTTGTCTTGAGTAGCGTGACTCAAAACTTAGGGTGGCAGAAAGCAGTCCTCTCATCCCCAAGGAACATCTGTAAGCAAAATTTTGGCTAGAGTTTTCTAATGGCTATTAATTACTGTGCTGAATTTAGGTAGAGAGGAAAGATGGGAAATGATAGCTAGATGGCACTTGATGGATATTAAATAATAGATAGTAGCTGTGAGATGGTAGGTAACTATAGATAGTAGAGAATGAAAAGGAGCTCACAGATGATAGCACATGGCTGATAATAGAGGGTAGCTGATAGTAGATCACAGATAACAAATGGAAGATACTGGATAATGGCTGAAGATAATAGGAGCTGATAGTAGATAATAGTAGATGGTTGATAAGAGTAGCTAATAATGGATAATAGGAGCTAGGTGATAATAGTAGCTAATGGTGGCTAATAGTCAGTAAGTGATAATAGGTGCTAATAGAGGGCAGTGCTAATAGCAGGTAATAGTGGCTGGCTGTAGATCAGAGCTGAGAGCTCATAGATAGTGCCTCGAGAGCCCACTAAATGCAGAACACCTCCTAATCCCAACTATTATTGTCACTATGGCTTTAGGACACGCTTTGGCATCCTTTCATAAGCTTGTCCTCAAATCTCTGCAGCCCATGGCAGAGGGAGCAGGAGACACAGCCCACAACTCACAAGGCCTCGTTTTCAGTTAACTTCCTTTGTTAGCTAGCTGCAGGGTGTTAGGTCTACCATGTAACCTAGGATTCCTCATCTGTGGGGTGAGGGGGACACCCTGAACCCTGCTCAGCCCACCACAGAGCATGAAAGGAGGATCTGCCGCAGGAGTGAGCACACCTAGCTGTTTCGTGGTATGATGTAACAGTCAGGTCAGGAAAGCAAGCAAAGGCCTTGCCGTGGTCTCAGGTGGTAGACAGAGGAGATGACTGGGTTTTCTGTCCTTGAGGTGAGAAGGAGGTTTACCCAGGGTCAGAGACAGCATGTAGCTGATGGGCCTGCCCAGCTGCTGAGGTACCATGTCGCCCTTTGTCAGTCTTCCACAAATGCTCCTCATGTGAGTTTCTTGATGTTGTCCAACAGCTTCAGCTGTTTGCTGATGGCCTCTTCCATCATACTTGAAAATAAAATCCCGCGCTGGTGAGATGGCTCAGTGGTCTGGAGCACCTACTTAGAACAAGCTTGGCAAAGCACAGCGACCGTAGTTCGGTCCCCCAGCGCCACATGCCAGCCAGCCCCGCCCCCTGGTGGGCTGAGCTGGACACATACGCGCGCGCACACACACACACACACACAAATAAATTAATTAATTTAAAAAAAAAAAAGAAAAGAAAATCCCTCCAAAATTCCAGGACTCTTTCTCCTCTGTTTCTTCCTGACTCTCTGAAGGGTCCTGGTCCTTCCCATCACTGCCACTGCTTCAGTAACTTTTGCTTGCCCCCTCCACACCAGGCCATTTCCCACCGCTAGGCCCTTGCACTTGCCATCACCTCTTCCTAGGTCTCCTCATCCACAACCTGAGCTGGGTGTGCAGCCAGCTCCTTCTCACCACTAATGTCTCCCTGAAAAGCCTGCTTCCCCTGCCTGCAAGGTCTCTTGTCACCTCACCATTTGATTTCCTTGTCACATTTAACTCCACTGCGAGTCATCTTCTCTACCTAATTAAGTTGTATAGTGTCTCCTACCCCACTTGAATGCAACCCGCATGCAGTCAGGTCCCTTCTGGTCTCCCCAGCACCTGTAAGTGCCTCAGTGAATACTGATTGAATGAATCAGTGAATGGAAAAACACCATCCCATCTGCTGCAAAATGAGAGCTATGGGGCTAGGCAGGCCAGAGCTCCACGGCCACTCTACTTCTAACTGGTCAGGAGACAGCACACAAGTTATTTAACTTCTCCTGTTAACTTTAGCTTACTCAGCGGTCCACACCAACAACTTGATCTGAGCTCTATGCTCCCGAAAGTGAAGAAATACTTCTACACTTTGTGGTCCCCCAAACAGCCAGCCTCAAAGGACCATCTTGCCCCCCTAGATCTCAGGTAAGTCCACCTCCACATTTCCTCAGGCCATCCTTCCCAGGGTGCCCACAAGACTCCCTGAAGGTTCTCTCATTTACCTGCCTCTGTAGAACCCCAAGCCTCTTTCCTTTCTTTGAGATCCTCCTCATTAATGAACATTTTCCCCATTGCAAATAGCCTTAATAAAATCATCGCCTTAATTAACCAGTATACTCTTTCTTCTACAGTATTTTTCCCCTTGCAGAGCCAATGTAGAGATTAAATGAAGTAACGTGTGAAAGCTGTGAATGTAGCACCTTCCGTGTAATTTTCCTCTGTGGGATCTGAATGGTCCCCAGCGATTGCTTAGGTTGAAGCAGAGCATTGGTCCACCACAGTCACAGAGAAATTAACGGCAAAATGATCATAGTTACTCAGGACGCCTATTACCTCTGCTCCCATGCAAAAGAGGGAAAGCAAATACTCTAATTTTATTTTGTATCCATGTATCTTAATATCCTTATACTTCCACATACTACATATGTAGAAGTATAAGGATATTATACTTATACTTCCACATATTCTCATTCTCTCTCATATTCTTTCTCTCTCTCTCATTCTCTCATATTCATTCTCTCATATTGTCATTCTCTCTCTCTCTCTCTCTCTCTCTCTCTCTCTCTCTCTCCCTCCCCATATGTACATACAGTGGTCCCTCACTTATTGAGGAGGTTACATTCCAGACATGCCCCGTGATAAATGAAAATCAGCGTAGTAATGTTATATTTATTTTAGTATTTAGTATATATTTTAAGGCTTTATAAACCCTCTCCACACTCTTATAAGCCTTTCCCACACTTTTAAAAACACTTCTGGGGCCGGGGAGATGGCTCAGTAGAATAAGCGCTTCCCTAGCAAGTGCAAGGGTCTGAGTGCAATCCCTGCTTCTGCAAAAAAAAAAAAAAAAAAAAAAAAAACACTTCTAATGTTCTTAGCCATTTTCTAAACTCATGAATCTATGTTATTTTAACAATATTCATATACTATATAGTATTGCAAAATTCTGCAATATAGCAAAAAATATATGATAAATAATTTAGATTATTATTTTTTGAAAACCCATGACACAATGAGTCTGCAAAAGTCAAACCACAAAATAGCAAGGGACTATATATATATTCAAATATATAGTGTACATATCCATATATAATTCATGCATATGTATTTCTGTAATATATATGTATCTATGGATAGATATTTATAGACATTTTATATGTATATCTATATGATATGGATTAATATGTAAATATACTACATAAAATACACTATAATATTAGGAACCATTTTAGTCTCTTCTCGTCATCATGTAACAGTGTTGCATTATTAATATTATTTCTATTTGTGGGACTGGCCAGATAGCTCAGCAGACTAAAGCGCTTGCTTAGGCAGAGTACAGTGCCAAGGGTTCAATCCCCAGCATGCCGTGCTGGCCCCGCCCCCAGGACATGCTGAGATAGCAATTGAGAGGGGGATTGGTGGCCCAGGCCTGTAATCCCAGCACTTAGAAGGCTGAAAACAGGAGAATTACTATGAGTCAGATCTGTGTGGTGAGACCCTATACTAAATTATATATATATATATATATATATATATATATATATAT